>JARHVA010003354.1:1727500-1987500 GCA_037957365.1 Torreya grandis | reverse complement strand
GAGAGATAAAGGAGGTGTAAAAATGCTACCTATACCTATACTTTAATTTTTGAATTAAAATTTAATTCCTCATGATCATTGGTATATCGATGGAATATTTGGCTAAAGTTATGCATACCCATTTTAGTTATAGGGATAGGATGAACCATTTGAGATATTTTTATTAATTTACATGTGTTTTTAAAGAATATAAATTGTTTTGTTTTTCTTTGTTAAAAAATGAGTCGTAAAGCTTCACATTTTTTACACCACTTTAGCCTAAGATGTGTTATTCTATCTATTTGGTGTCACACTTTTTCCTTAGACTTTTTTATAAAAAACTTGTGTGTGTTTAACTTATTTAATTGGGCCATTATTACACTACCCATTTTGTCTCAAGTATTTCCCTAAGAATTTTGAAAAACCATTGTCATACCTTTTGATCAAAAGAGTGTCATTATGCTACTCATTTTATTTCAAAACCATTGCATTATTTCAAACTAAGTTCAAAACCATGTATTACTTTAGTCTAAAATTAGTATCATTATGTCATCCATTTGAGTCTAAGATGTTATCCATTTGAATAATCCAATTTGTTTTTAACCAAGTTTGGAATTTGTGTTATGAATTTTAGGTCCAAATTGATCAGTTTACACCTATGTCTTGAATAATTTTATCTTGGGTGTTTACCTCTTACAATTGAATTGTGCAACTTAGACTAATTCCTTTCTTGATTTGATGACTTATTTTTGTCTAGATCTAAGAATTAGTCTATTTTATGTACATAAATTTGATTTGTTTCCTTGAACTAAGGTCAAAACTCTCTTTTCAAGTACAAACTTAAACATGATTAGTTTATATTAGAGCCTTGCGTATCACTTAGGAGTGAATGTTTTAGTCATAACTTTTATTTTTGATTAATTGAAATTGAATTTTACATTTATTTTAGGCATGTGACTAGAGTGAATTTATTATACCAAGGTCAAGTTTATATTTGAATACATGTGCCTAGATTGATTCAAAGTGTTTCAAATTATTTTAGAGTTAAATCAATTACCTTGAAAGTTTTTAACTCAACATATTTTTTTTTTAAAGTCTAGATTTGTGCTTTATTTCCAAAAACCTAACACTTGACTTAGTTTTTAAATTTCATTCATCTACTTTTAAGTCTAGCTTTGTGCCTTGTTTTGAAAGACCTAAGAACTTTTTCATTTTAGACCTATATTAGAGTTGTTCAAAACACTTTGACAAAATTAGGATTAAAACTTACCTTTCATTTGACAATTTTTGTTTAAGACTTAAGGCCTAGGACATATTTGTGACCAAGATTATCATTGATGATTTTGGAGAAGATATCTATTCTAGGACAAGTTTAGACTATTTACAATAATAGACCAACTTTTCTATTTCGACCAAGTTCTAAGACATACCAATCATCAATCAAACCTTTTAGACCACATTTAAATATTATTTTGAACTTTATACCTATTTATTCATAAGACCTTATTTGTGTATTTGGATATGCCTCGCTACACATGTAGTAGAACCATGTAAAATATGGATTATGAAAACATAGTCATGAATGATTCCTTTTTTCAAGATCCATATGGTGATGATGTAATTTTTGAGATGGATCAATATCCTATTTACACTACTCAATATGTAAAACAAGCCCAAGATCCATTTGCACAATACCTAGTTAATACACCCCCTTACTTAGGTTAGGAACAAGAACAAACATATACCTGGATAATATGTTATCTGTTATCAAACAAGTCCAACATCAACCTTACTATGTTACTATGCCATCAACATATGACCCATACTTGTTCCATTTTCAATTGATTGAAAAGAAGAACAAAGTTTTAGTTAGATTTATAGATGTAGGGGATAATTTTTTAGAAGAATTTCCCCATAAAATACTACCTAGTCTAGTTAGAGTGCCTATAAATGTACCTTATACCTAAAGCATTGAATAAGCCTCTATTAGTTGCCCTTAGGAACTCATGTTGATGTCACACCAAGATCTAAATATGCTTACAAAGGGAAAGGGCCCCATGGTAGACTAATTTGTGAATATTTAATAATCATATCAGACTTATCTTAATCTATCATGAAATTTTAATGCCATGGCCATATTGAATGCTCTACTTATAGAAATAACTCATTCAATAGGAGTTCTATTTAATTTTTAAGGTCAAGCTAATCTATTTTTAGATCCTTTTTCTTAAATTACTTCAGTAGGTGACATGTTTAATGTCTCGTTCATTGAGGAAGTGATTGTCTCCTCTACTCAATATCATGTGCCTAATATAATGGATAAGACACAAGTGTCTTCCAATTCATGCCAAGGTGGTTTAAATACACCAACAAATAATTTTAAACAATAAGTGCCTCTTACCAATACCATGAGTGGTTTATAACAATAGGGAGCAAGAATGCCTAGTTCTTAACCATATAAGGTTACTCTCACTCCTCAACCAACTACTTCTTCAAACAAATAAAAACTAGGGATAAGTATTTGCAAGTAGCAAATATTTTACCCCAACAAGTGGTGAATGTTATCCTACCTCAATAGGTGATGACTAATATTTATTGGCCATAGGCACATACCAATTTACCACCTCTATAGAGGTATAACACAATGTGATCTCGAAAAGGCCCAAGAAAATATCCACCTCAATAGGTAGTAATAAGTATACCATAAAATTCATAGGCCAATGTGCCTCAATAATAATAGATTTTGTCTAATCAATAACACATTACTATTGGTCAAAGATAAATTCCAAACACCCCAAAATCATCTAGTTCATAGTAGGTGTTTTTTTCAATAAAGATGTGCTAATATCCAACAAGTACATATTAGGAAATAATTTCCTTTTAACCATCATGTGCCACATATTCAAATACGTGGCCTTAGTCAACAACAAGTACCATTATAAAATCAAGATCAACTAGTTACCAATAATTTCCTACTAAAAATCAGTAGGCACATTATGTTCCAAAAAGACACATACTTACATAACAACCTTAATTCTCTCAAACCCAAGGCCATATCCTAGATCCAAACCAAAATATTTACCAACAACACATGCATTATAAATAACCTCATCCCAATGCACAAATTCATATTCTTGGTCAATTAGTCCATAAAACTAATTCTCCATAATACTCCATACCTCCATTATACCCTATTCAAGGTAATACACCTTTGGCCACCCAACCATAACCACAACCAAATGTGTCATCAAGTTTCCTGGCCTAATAATTTTAATAGATGAAGGATGAAATCATAGCCATTCAAATAGAAAATCGAACCAAGAAGTTCAAATTGGATGATGTGTGTTCATATACATTTAACATGGATTATCTTTAGATACCATTTCCTCCATGTTATGAGCCACAAAAATTTCATAAAAATATGGGTAAAGGAGATCCTAGAGAACATATAGAGTAGTTTTTTTATTGCTTTTTAGCCAGTGGCCTATAGTGATATATACCTACTTATTATTTTTACTCAAAGTATAGATATAAAGGCTTTGGAGTGGCTTATTAATTTTATAAAGAACTCAATATATAAATTTTATGATCTTATAGATAAATTTGTACAACATTTCTCCTATAATCATGAGCATAATATTTAAATAGTAAATTTGAGTCAGGACAAGCAGTAAGTTAGTGAGATATTTTAAAAATATTTATAGAGATGGAGTGAATTTATATTCACTTCACTCATAATTTACTAGATAAACAATTAGAATTTTTGTTTAATATAAATTCACATATAAAAATTTCTTATCAATTGGAGCTTGAGTGTGCTCACACATTCAAGGAGATCATTGAGAAACGTATATTGATCATCAAAATCCCTTATCAATAAATGGATTATCAAGATGTCTTATTTAAACTAGAGTCAGATATAAAACTAAATAAGAAGACCAATTCATAACCTTAGCCCAATCTAAGCTCAATATGTCTTGATCTGGACAACAATTCATATGACAATTCGGGTGATGGGTCCACCCCATTTGATGGCGGAACTTACGGGAGCCATAACTTTTGCACCGTAGCTCCAATTGACTTGCCGTTTGAACCATTGGAAAGATAATAATGAGAGGAACATAGTGAGATGGCATGGATATATAATAATTGAAGTTTTACCCCCCAAAACCCAACGGAAGTGTCCTAAATTTTAATTTTAGTAGTGTAGTCTAAAAATAGTAAGTTTCTAAAAATAGTAATTCCTCGAATTCTATATTGTTTTAAATCATGGAAGTCAAACCAATTCATCTCCCTCAAGATTGGTGACCTTCCATATCCTCCCCACACCTTCAAAACATGTATAAATGAAGATGTAACCCAAAATGGAAATGAGACATCTCTTCTCAAAGATAAGCATATGTTTGGGTCTACAATTTTGATAAATAAAACATCTCTTTTCAGAGATAACATTATTTGAATTGTGTTTTTCTTATTTATAAATTATATTTCAACTAAATATTTTCATGTTTTGGATCATGTCTACACCTGCTCAGGCTAATAACTATGAAAAACCCAAGCCATACAATTATAATAAGAATTTTACAGGTAATGGAGTAATTGAGTCACTTCTTGTTCAAATGATGAAAAAATTATCTACTAAACATATGTCATAAATGTAGATTATTCTATAAGTTCATCCTATGTAACAAGCATATTATATAGCTCAACCTAGACTAGCTCCTCAAATGCTACATCCACCACCTTTGCAAACCAATCTGCAATGAATAATACCCACTCCTAGAGTCTTTAGTGACCTTGGTGAGCCTATTGAAGAATTGTTTTGAAAACTAGTTATGACTAATAGGATTAGTTGATCAATTCCAAAAAACTTTATTAAATGTATACCTTGTCCAAATTGGTTCAAAGACTATGAGTTCCATGAATATCATCATGTTCATTGACATTTTATACGTCATTGTGTGTAGTTGAATCACCTCATTAAAAATGTGTTGGAAAATGGAGAAATATAATTGGATAATATAAAATCTACTTCCAATAAAAACTTAGGTATCTAACAAAACCCTTTTTCATAGCATAATAATTCCAATTAATAACAACAACATAGACCTTAGCCATAACTATAATAATAATATTAACAACATCAACAACAATATCAACCAAAAAATGGAAGGAACTATTTTCACCAAATTATTCACCCTATAGGAGGTTGTTTAATCCTACTATAAGATTTTGGAAACACTAAAATACCTCTAGGCCTAAGGGTTTCCTATATCATAGGTAGACCTCTAGGTTTAAGGAGTAGCTCCCTATATTGATACTTAAGTGCTTATCACCTACACTAACTAATTGATTGGATGAAAAGACATATAAATATGCATGAAATTAAACTAATATAAGGGGGTGATACACCATAAATATTTCTATAAGATCATCATACTCTTGCATTAATATATGTGACCTATAACACTAGATTTATAGTTCTAGAATACTCTAACATTAGTATTTCAAATATGGAGGTGATATGCAAGAGACTACAAAGGTAAGTGGACCAAAGGTTATTGCTAGACAATAAAGATACTTATACACTTTAATATAGTTCAAAAATATTATATACACTCCATATGACCTATTATAATGAGTACTTTATTTTATTAAATATGAATGGATAAAGAGAAACAAGGATAAAAGTTTATCACTAGACCTCGCCATACATCACTTACCACACTTAGACAAGATGCATTTGAATTAAAAACTATATTTCATGTATTATTCAAAGGAAAAGTACAACATAAAGTTTTATGACTTTTCCATACATGTTTTATAATTAGTCTACAAGAGCTAAAATGGATAGCATTTATAGAATGTGTGAGAGGAGAGAGAGAGAAGTGGAGTTCAAGGATCACAATGCCACTTGTCAAGGCATGAAAATAAGTTATGTTATATGATAAAATAGTATTAAATATACAATTAAAGTAGAAATATTCATGAAATTAAACTAATATAATGGGGTGATACACCATAAATATCTCTATAAGATCATCATACTCCTGCATTAAGAGATGTGACCTATAACACTAGCTTTATAGTCCTAGAATACTCTAGCATTAGTATTTCAAATATGGAGGTGATATGCAAGAGAATACTCAAGGTAAGTTGAAAAAAGGTTATTTTTAGACAATAAATATACTTATACACTTGAATATAGTTAAAAAATATTATATACACTCCATATGACCTATTATAATGAGTACTTTTATTAAACATGAAAGGATAAAGAGAAGCAAGGATAGAAGTTTATCACTAAACCTCACCATACATCACTTACCACACTTATAAAAGATGCATTTGAATTAAGTAACTATATTTCATGTATTATTCAAAGGAAAAGTACAACATCAAAGTAGTAGGACTTTGCCATACATGGTTTAGAATTAGTCTACAAGAGCTAAAATGGATAGCATTTATAGAATGTGTGAGAGGAGAGAGAGAGAAGTGGATTTCAAGGATCACAATGCCACTTGTCAAGGCATGAAAATAAGTTATGTTATATGATAAAATAGTATTAAATATAAAATCAAAGGTCTCTTTGGACAAATGTCCATATGAAGCATGAAATATCCTCAAATTTGGCATAAGACCCTTTAACTACCTTCTTGGTAACTACTTTCATCATTAGGCATCTCTTGACCACTCAAAATTAGAATAGTAATAATAAACACATTTAAAAAATTTAGGGATTTTATAAAAAATCTTAAACATGCACTATATGTGCCCTTAAATGATGGTCTTCTTTTGGGCAAGTGTTCTCACCATCTACAATCACCATCACTAGTTATATAAGCCTATCTTCACATTTCGCATGAAGATGGCCTTTAGTTTCTCAATCTAATCCATGTAAGGTGAGATATTACACCATTATGTAGTCACCTTACCTATAAATCCATCAGACAAATATGAAAAGGCTACCCAATTGGACCTATCACTTCTCACTTCGTGGTCACCCTCCATTCTCATTGTCTTCCATAGACTAATTAAAGTGAAGGAGCTACCATAGTTTTTTATGTGCTCATATACATCAATAAATGGATATATGGAGTTATATTAGGTCTCAATTTATCTCCCGAAATGATCTTCATCCTTTAGGACTCCCATACACTTGCAAAACACATAAAGTTTGTCAAGAATACCCATTATATACCTTGTCCATACAAGTAGGGTACCAACTAACTAGATGGGATGGAGATTGATTAAGTATTATTCAATCCCAAAACACTTTTTCATGTCATAATATCCCTCTTGGATGCGTCTAGATCCATTTCTTTCCAATTAGGTCAAGAGTAAGGGTCTTGGAGGGTTTTAGCTCATTTTGAGTCTTAGCATTTGTTCATAAAAACCTAACATTGAACCTATGAAAACATTATAATAGGATGATTTTTAGGACATAATTTAATCATGATTATCTCACTAATTATGCATGATAAGTTTTCATACTATTGTGAGCATCTAAAAATGGCCTCTCAAGCTTGGGAGTGTATTTTGCATACCATGTGATAGATCTGAGCTAAAATGACCCATCTATGGGACTTTTATACAAACCAAGGGTTGTGATAAATATAATATCCTAACCTTATAGTTTTAAAATTTAATTTAAATTTAATTTATCCCTATAAGTGGCGTTGAGACCCCATTAGGACTTTAGGCTTAAAGTAGGCCTAATAGGTCTGATTGTGCATAGTAGACCCTAACCACATATAAGTGGTTTATCAAGATTTTTGGGTCTCCTATGTGCTTATTAATGTTTAATACAACTATTTACATCATCATAAATTTGACTTAATACACCCTAACACATCTTCTCACCATCTACTCACCCAAACTATAGTCTTGCTTTTTTGGGATTGCCTTCACAGAACAAAGGGCACTTCCCCTATATTTTAAGTCAAACCAAGGATACGAGAGGATAAAATAGGTTATGAAGGTATTATATACCAAATTTAAAATTTGGATCATTCTCCTATCACCTTAAAACATTATAAATTCTAAGGTAGACTTTGTATGTCAATGATTATGTAAAGACCTTGAGTCAAGACTGTATGTTGAAGGTTAAATACCTTTATACCTTATTTACTTCATATAATTATCATGTGAATTTTAAATCACATTTTATAAGGTATCCTCAAACATTTCCAACATTCCATACCCTTTCCAACTTCTCAACTCACCCTTCTTCACTTCCTAGGCTAAACTACTTACTATAGCGAACTCTATGTGTGTGTACTCCCAAGTAAATGAGGCTTTTGTAGGACATTGAAATAATATGTGTTTAATTTTTAGGTTATCCTTTAATTCCTTAATACCATATTTTAGCTACCTAGACTTTTTTATAACATGCCTATGCTAGGCCAACACCCAATTATCATGTTCTAATCTGTAATCACTCTATAGTCAGACTATAAGTGATCATTATGAGAGAAAAAAGAGGTCCTATAGGTTGAATTTTTTCTTGAGAAATGTGTGTTTCATAATATTTTTAAATATCACCAAGTTAATTACAACTATTTCTACTTCCAAGAGTACTATTTCTTCATCTAGGACTAGGCAATCACTTCCCTAGTCACCTTAACTAATTTCTAAGAAACTTATTATGGTTGTAGGTGGTCTTCCAACCTAGATACCCTTATAGGTGACTCTATGAGTCAAAAACATAAATTTGAATCTCATTAATGTTTTTTTTATATTAGTATTATTCTAATTTAATAAATAACTTATGCTTGCAAGGTTTTCTTTCATATGTAATATTGCATTATAGGACCGCTCAGGCTTAAAAAACAATGTAGATAACACTAAGAGTTTATAATGAGGAGTTACATGAATTTAAGACCTTATTTTATCACCTTCTCATGGTCAATCAACCAACCTATCATGTTAAAACATTTCCTTTATGCTTGGGTTGCATGATGGGAACCAATAGACCAATTTAGACCTTAGATATTTTACTATGGAAGGATCAAAAGAGAGGTAAAAACCCTATTTCAAATACTTTAAGGTAATTTGTCCCTTAAGTTAGTTTATCCACATATTAACATGATTTTCAAGTCTTCCTACAATCATGTGACCTTTATATTATCTTAAAGGAATTTTTAAATGATATATACCTCAAATGAGGTTCAAACAAGTTCAATCACTTAATGTTCATGTTATTCAGACCTCTATAGGAGCTATCCTATAGGTGTTGTTATAGTATACAAGGAAAAAATTTGAATATGAAATAATATTTTGTATCAACCAAACTCAAATCATCATTAGATATCTCAAACATGTTATTTTCACCTTAAGATACCTATCACTTCTTTGAAAACCTCTATATCAAATCCTCATGATTGTGCAAGGTTACTCTTTCACCCATCTATAGGTGGATCACTACAATAAAATAACTATGTACCCTTATTGTCTTCTCACTCCCTGTATGTATTAATTTGAAACCAATCTTGGTTTAAAATATTGATCTTAATAGTTTGAGAGGTGAACAAAAATATTGCCTTTGATTTGGAAGCCAAAACAAGAAAAGGAAAACCATTACTGAGGGAAACTTATCTACAAACTATGGCAATGTTCTTCACTAGAAAAATGAGATGGTTTATGCTTTTTTATTAACTTCCACACATGAAAACCATGTTAATAATCATGTGAGAAGAGTTTTCATGCTCCTAATAATCACATATAGTACCTGGTTTGTATAAATTAACTCAAATAGAGAAGAAAACTTCAGGGTGTAAGAATGAGCAAGAAAATAGGGAGCAGACTTATAAGCAATGGTTCATAAGGCTTGGTACACCAAAATTGTAAATCCTATATGGATTTGAAGTATACAATGAATGATACCTCCTAAAAAGTTTATTCAACTTGATTCTTCTCTTGTTGTCCATACCATGAGAAAACCATTTGACTACTTATAACTACAAAAGAGAGTGATGGAGAAACATAATGATTTTATGCCATTTTAAAATGTTTCAAAGATGACCAATCGTATAAATTATTTAAAAGGAGTTAAAGGGACAATTTAGATCCTACCACATGTGCTATACTCTTTCACAAACTGTACAACTACCCAAACTTCCTTTTTTTAGATATTTTCTTATTATAAAGTATATACCTACAAGTTTTTAATTAGGACTAACATATCTAACAAGGGGGACTTTTAATAACCTCTTGGAACATTTATATTTAATTTCAAACCATAAAATCTTATTAAATGACTCATACATGACCCCTAAAATTACATAAGACTAAAGATTAATGTGATAAAGCTAATGACACCTTAAATAGCATTGATAGTACCATGATACACCCTATAAGACCCTAATATATCCATATACAAGTTATCTAATATAAGGGTCTACCAATTTCTAATTGTCAAAATAGTCAAGATTTTTGGTAATTTCTTAGGGGTGGTATGTTTGTTATGCCAA
The DNA here is from genome assembly GCA_037957365.1 of Torreya grandis. Lineage (NCBI taxonomy): Eukaryota > Viridiplantae > Streptophyta > Pinopsida > Cupressales > Taxaceae > Torreya > Torreya grandis. The sequence continues at coordinate 1,977,049 of JARHVA010003354.1, read as the reverse complement.
GACTAGTTTACTACTCCTATCCATTAGGCTATGGAGTCACCTATACATAATGCTTACCTTAGATTAAACATATGATCCCTCATGAATTATGTATGTGCCAAGGTAAGTTTGATAAAAATAATTTTATGGATCATGTGCATAAGCATCTACACCATAATCATCTATAAACAAATTAGAAATTCCCTCAAGCTTATAAAATGTTTCATCATCCATAACACACTCCTTATGATCATTGATAACACAATTCAAATTAGAGCTTGCTTCTACATAGGGTTCAATGTGAAAATTGTCAAGTGGTTGGGTTCTTATGTTTGATTTTTCTCCATACCTTATCCTAAATGCCAAGAAGAACTAATAAGCTAATAGGTAACATCCTATATTGGCTATGAAATCTCTTAAGAGGTAGATAGCAAAGTGGGCAAGAAAGTCAACAACCATAATATCTTGAAGGATGGGGAAACTAAGACAATCATGAAGAAACACCTTCCAAAATTTTATCAATTATTATGACTTGGTAGGTGTGCCATCTAGTCGAAGCACCCCTTTAATATGTGTTTCATACTTTAGATCCAATTTTTCAGCTACAACCTTGGGTGTCACTGATGTGCTAGCTGCACTATCAACTATGTAATTATGAACTAGTTTTTAACCTACAATGAGAGTGAGGTATAAATGTGGAGGATTATCAAATTAATTAGAGTGTTATATAATGTTATTAGGAGGATTGGTCAGAGCAACATTACCATGAACATGGCTTGATGATGAAAAACTAACATGAATTGTGGATATCTATTTTTGCAAGATTTCATTTTGGCTAGGCATATGAAGGACATTCCAAAGAGAAATATATGCCTTGAAATTATTAAAATAATCCAAAATGTTTAGAGTAGGAGTATTTACCTTTTATTGAGTCCTTGAAGGCAAGGACATCTTTGTAACTTGGATTATTAAAGCGCTTGAAGTATCCTTTCCAACATTTTGACTTGAAGGAAGTGTATGAGTTGCAAGGACTATCATGATTGAATTCATGCCTTTCTACCTTATAGAAGGATTATTTTAAATTATAAGAATACAATTATAATATCATATATAATTATTGTTATCTCTAGTATTTTCTATAACAAAATTTCCTTGATTAGGCACATAAGTGTCTTCAACTAGGAAGTTAGTGAAACTTACTCCTTGAGGCTGCCAACCTTTATTAACTTGTATTATAACTTCATATTATAATGATAGTTAAGGAGTTAATCCTCTTTTATAAACCAAATATTTTTCTCCACCTTTATTATCATCCATGTATTTGATGTTGAAGTAAGATTGTATTTATTGGTAGGCCTATTGAAATTATGCTTCCCTTGACCTCTCCCTTTCCCATATTATTGACCATATTAATGAGGATAGGGGTAGGGGTTTTGATGATCACCTTTATGTAGACTTTATTTTCTAATCCTATCTTATAAGAACTGAATTCTTACATCATTATCCATGGCATCATTTACCTTCTTAGGGCCAGTTCTAGTCTTATTATTGGCATTAGGAATGTGGGCAACACTTGTAGTAGTAATAGAAGTATTTGTCATGAGAGGCATAAACACTTGGATTATTCCCAAATTTTATGATGCCATTCTTATATTTAATGGAAATGTCATATTCTTCAAGGAAGGTGAAACCACCAATGGATTGCAACATTATGGTTATATGGTTTATTATTTTTGGGAAATTAGATGTTTAATTCCTAAATAATAAATGGTTATGAGTAGATAAAATTAGTAAATAATGTAAAATAATTCTGCTACTGATTTATAAAATTTGACTATAATTAGGGATTTTATAAAAATAGTAGTAAGAGAAATAAAATCAAACATATCTTATTCTATATTGTTTTGACTAGGACAGGGTCTATAAATCTATGTGCAGGCTTGGGAGACTATCACAAATATGAATATAGAGTTTTTTTTATTAATTGGATAGGAATGAAAAAAGTGGGACACCATAGGTTTTAGTGACTTTGTCTTGGTGATCTAAGATTTTTGGGTTTTATGTACCGGGTCTATGTGACCTTACCTATGAAATATCAAATCTTAAATGTCCATGGAGCTCATTGTGTACCTAATTTAGTCTTTAATACCCTAGGTCCTTTTTTTGCTTGAACTTGAATGTGAAATTTGGATAAAATAGAGGACGGGTTAGTGTGTAAAGGATATATTGGATGCACTTCATACCTTATGTGTTGGCATGCTTCTTACATACCAATACTCTGAAGAGGGATCAAGCTATATGTAGTTCTCCCATTGAAGTGTTTGGTGTAATAGTACGATGAAAATGCAAGTAAATGTGAAAATGGGTATACATGAAATGAATAAGGTCTGGTTAAAGGTTTGAATAATCTTGAAATGTTATTGGATGGTTGTATGAGAGAATAGGGAAAAGTGCTTAAGTAGTCTTGCTTTTATTCTTTTTTCTCTCTTATAAATGAGTGCTAACCCTTCTAAATGTAATTTGAATGGAATTTTATAGGGGATTTGATGATCATGGGTTAAATTAATTCACATTAATATTATATTAATTAGGATAAGGATTCATAATAATATGACTATTAAAAACCAAAATACACTTGGATAATAGCACCAAAAATAAGACACCCTAGGTTTCAACATTGTAGTCCAAGTTTGGGCACTATTGTCCATGGATGATGGGACCTAAGGGGATGGATTAAACATGGAAAGATAAATTTGGGTATACAAGGGTTTATTATAGGAGGATATGGATGGTTGGGAATTAATGAAAAAATGCCTATGAGGGTTATGAGAGTAAGGCAGATGGACCTATGAATTAGGTGTCATTAGCCACACTCAAGTTACCAAATTTTGCATTTTATATGAATACACTTTCCCACCATTTATTATAATGATGAATCAAATAAAAATAATAGGATAAAATAAAAATATAAAATATACCTAAACTTACATGAAAATGTGAAGCTCATGAAGCTATGTGATGGTAGATGTGCATAGAGAGAGCATGGTGTGAAGTGTGAATCTACTCTGAAAAACATAGAGTAGATCAATCCTTACTAGATATTCAATATCTAAAATAATAATATATAAAATATAGGTAAGAAAGAGAGGAAGTGAAAGGAATGAATACACCTCACCAAGTACATAAACCAATATAAAACCTATTGTGATGCTAGATTGTGTTAGGTGTGTGTTGTACAAAAAGCAATGTCATGAATGGAATTGAATGATAAATTCCATAGAAGTGGCTAAAAAATGAAAAGGTAATCCCTTTGGCTCCATATTGACCTAGTTATTGAATCTAATGAATCATGCATATGTCAATTGATGTTTGGACTATGTGTCTAATCCATCTAAATAAGTGCATCAAGATTACAAAGGCTAGCTAGTCCTTTGGCTCCATCATTGCCCCATTAAGTGAAGCTATGAACTAATACCAATATGAAATGTTTGTCATATGATATGGATACTGAAGTCAATAATTGTACTATGATCTAACAATGTTGGCATGGATAGTTGAATGTATGTTAGAAACTAAGCCCCTTTTGGCCATTTTGAAAGATGGAGATTAGGCTTGTATGAAAGCCACTCTAAAAATAGTACAATAGGCTTATGTGGAAGCCAAATCAAGAAGTTAGGTACTATAAATGTTAATATTGTATGAAAGATAAATATGAAAAAGGATTCTAACCACTTTAAAATGGAGTAAGTTACACAACTACTAAGAAATGTTTGGAAAATAAATTAAACTAAAAAAAGTGAAGATAAATGTGTCGTGCACATTACCCCCAATCACTAGTGTCTATAACATGGATTATAATATGGAAGTTATATCAACTACATTAATCTGAAACTAGAAGTGAGATCCATCATGTTACACGTGAATCCCCCTATATCTAGATTTTTTGAGCAAAAATTTTACTAAAACATGTTGAATCTGGAATATACTATGCTAACAATCCAATGACTGAACTCAATTTTCTATCTATTTCTCAAAAAATTATTTTTTTTAATATCTAGATAAGATCACTAAGAATAGTACACTCTATTATATAGTGCTATATTCCAACTTTGGCATCGTTGTCCAAGGCCAAATATGGTAATTATTTTGGATTCTCTAATGTCTACCTAGTCTATTTTGCCTAGTCTGATGTCTAGATTTTGGTCTGAGTGTTATGAAAACTATTTTTTCAATTTTTAGGATCTTTGATCTATATGATAAAACCCATATTTATTTCCCCCTCTTCTAAGGGTAGGAATAGGCACCCTAAAATGACTTCCCTTAGAAGAAGAAGCCCTGCAAGTGTGTTAAGATAGAAATATACATGATATAGAAATTATAATTAACAAGATATCTCAAGATATAACATGGTTTAAATACAAAGATGTTTAGATCAAAAAGGATATTCCTATATAGATATAATAATGTAATACCATGTTTGAAGTTTTTAAATATAATCAAAAGTGTTAGTTGTTAGTTTTTAGTCATTAGCAAGGAGGGATGGAACATGATGTCCATCATGGCATCCAAGAAAACAAAGATAAATGTGTGATATGGATCATGGAATTGAAAACATTAAGAAATAAATCAAGAAACAAGCACACAAAGCAAGAAGCAAGATGCATACAAGGGTGGCATATGGGGCAAGAAAACAAGGGACATGTGCACATGTCACTCAAACTAGAAAGCAAGCATATAGGGTATGTTCAAATGCCACATATGCACATAATAGAAACAAGCAATATTTTCTCAAGGGACATAGGCACATAGAAGATTACAAGTAAGGGACATTTCAAAATGGTCCAAAGGTACTTGTTGACGCAAGAAATTTCACCCTTAGCAGGAGGTCAAACTCCTACCTTCTCCTCACAACATGAAAACTCCCCTCTCACCTGTGGGACTGGTGAAGCTGGAGGGGAGTGTCTCTAGATAAGGGATAGCTCCTTTTGATGTATCATGTTTATTCCAGTAAGTGTAAATATAGGCATATATATATATATATATATATATATATATATATATATATATATATATATATATATATATATATATATATATATATATATATATATATATATATATATATATATATATATATATATATATATATATATATATATATATATATATATAGGGGGGATGAAAAGGGAAAGGAGAGTGTAGGAAAACAAGCCTACTCTAAGGAGGTGATACACCAAAACAAGATGACCTTCTCACATCTACTCTCGAAATTAGACACACATTTATATGCTTCACCCTTGGCAGAAGAAACAGTCTGCAAAACTTGACAGGGAGGTTTAAATGAAAAAATACAAAAAAAGGAAGGTTCACCAAAGGTGCTATAAGAGGCACTCTGTAGATAATCCCTTCTATTTTTTGCACCCCAAAATAGAACTCTCTTCTTGTTAATTGCAGATGGCACCTTGTAGATGACTGCTGTGTTGGTGTTGAACCTATGAGAGCATCAAAAGACAATGACTAAACACAAATCAACACTCAGAACATACACAGAATATCTATCCAAGAAGAGGTAAAATCTATGTTTATAGATTTAGGTAGAAATTTTAACAGGGTTGTGCCTTATAAAATTGTGAAAAGATGATTACAAAATGACAAGTTTGTAATATATATGAGAATCTAGGAAGTCTATTTGGCACTCCCTCTTTACAAGTGGCAATCACGTCCATTCATTGGGAAGAACAAGTCACTCAAAACATTAATGAGCCATCTGCTTTGTCTACTCAAAATCTACTTTTGTCTTTTAGGTGACTTACACAGTTTGTCTACTCATTAATGTGAAACAAAGGAACCAGTTGCACTGCTAGCTGCTTGCATCCCAAATAATCAATTCACTGGCACTATTTCACTTGCCAGAGTCACTTCTCAAATTGGTGCCACTTGGACTAACTACTTACTCATTCCTTACTTGTCATTTTGTATTTTCTTAGTTTTGTCTGTTCTGGCTCATTCGGCCCCTGGGGTGAACATCTTGGTGGGTCACCGCACTCTGAGCTCCTTTTCCAAGGTTAGCTCTTCCTTTGCTTTTGAAGACAAATGACCATTTTTCTTTGTTAATTTTGACATTCATATGGCCATCATTGGTTTGAAAACCAATGGCTAATATATTATTTTAAACTTGATATCCTTTGGGACGTCACCATCCCCATCACAACACTATCGGGTCCCTTGCTGGCACTCACTTATTTTCCTTCCCTACAGGCACCCTTTTGCTTTTGAAAGTACCCTTTGTATTTGGGCCAGAAGTCCCCCACAAGGGCATCTACCCTTCGGGGTCCTTTGATGGGTCCCTTTGTTTTATGTGAATGTCTCCAAGGTTCCCATGGGCTTTATGTCTGTGGACAATTTCCCCAGGTAAATTTCCCTGGGTCTACCTTTGCCTTGCTTTATTTTCCATGAACTTTTGTCTACAGACATTTTTCTACACATAAAAATTCCATGGAAATTCTATCCACCTTTGCTTGAAGCTTAGATGTATGTGGCACAAATTCCTTTGGACAAAAAGTATGAAGGAATTGGGACTTAGCCAATTTCAATCAAAACTTGAACTTTAAACTTGAACTTTGAACTTACCCTTGCCTGGGTCCCTTTCCTTTGAGGTGTTAGCCCTTTGGAAGGGTACTGGACCTTTTTGACTGCCCTTCAACCAAGGACATACCCTTGAACCAAGCCATTGAACCAAAAATGGTTCAATGGTTCAACCAAGCACGCTGATTTCCTAGTGAACCAAGTTGATGAACTTCTTCATTGAAATTTTCCATTAAACTGACCCTATCGAACCAAAATGGATCAATGGTTCAAAGGTTCAACCAAGCACATCGATGAACTGTTAAACCAAAGCCGATGAACCTTTGCCTTTGAACCAAGACTATTAAACCTTTACCTTTGAACTAAGACTGTTGAACCAAAATGGTTCAAAGGTTTAACCATTAAATGTTGATGAACTCTTGAACCAATTGAACCAATCCAATGAACCAAAGTGCCAGGCCAATGAACCAAAGTGCTGAACTAAACTAGAACAAGGCCATTGGATTTTGAAGAAGATAAAACAAATGCTGATAAACCAACTGGTTAAACCAAATGACTGAACCAATCATGTTGAACCAATCAGAGAAAACATGTCATGAACTTGAGCAATCTGAAATTGACAGGCATTTGAAAAGCAAGGGAAGAAGGTGACCAAAATTTTGCCTGTGGGCAAAATTGGCAACTCATAGGGGAAGCATGCCTGTAATGCTTAGAACCTAGTTGCTTTAACAAATCCATTGGGCATAGAGTCAGATTGTAACTTTGAAAACTAGTAAGAGCTCTATTAAAACTTAGAACCAGTCATGTAGATCTACCTCCAAGGAAATGAAAGCACACACAAGACTAAGAAAACTACTACTTGCACAACAACACTTAGGGAAAAATAGGAAAGAAAAATAAGGAAAATATGTACAGGTGAACCAAAAATCAGTGGCAATGCTTTAGATGTATCCCATTAACTAGGATACATAGTTCTTCGCCATCCAACCTAGAGAGTTGGAAAGCATTATGCTGCTTGCACTGAGTGATTATGTAAGGGCCACTCCATAGAGCATCAAATTTTGTATGCTTTTTAGGCTTAGCTCGATCTTTGTCTCATTTCAAGACAATATCTCCTTCAGAGAAATCTCTTGACAAAGATTTATTATCAAAGTGTCTTTTTACTTGCTGTTGGTGACTGGTCATAGAAGCCATAGCTCGGTCCCTTACCTCTTAGAGCTCCATCAGCTCACATAGCCTGACCTCCATGCTGGTTCCTTCTTCTAAATGTAGCTGGCAGGTGAGATCTAATGCTAGCAATTCAAGTGAGATGGGAAGCCTAGGTTTCCTTCCATATATGAGTGTATAAGGAGAATTTTTGATTTCTCTCTTCAGAGTAATTTAGTCGGCCCATAGAGGTATCGTTAGCTTGGTATGCCAAGTCCTCTAATTTTCTTCCATAGTCCTCTTTATGATTCTGATCAAATTTTTGTTGGTGGACTCAGCCAGCCCATTCCCTTATGGATAATAATTTGATGAAGTGCTAAGGTATATGCCATACCTTAGCGCCCATTCACTTGTTTTGGTTCTTAGAAAAGCCAAGGTGTTATTTGAGATTATGGTGGCTGGGACCCCAAATCTTGTTACTAGGTCCTCATAAAACTCTAGGACTATTCTTTCATTTGATTTTTTTAGAGCGACGGCCTCCACCCACCTTGTGAAATAATTTGTGGTAGGTAGAACCCACTTGTGCCTAGCACTGGAGGGAGGATTGATCATCCCTATGAAATCCAGGCCCCACTACATGAATGGTTTCTCAACTTGAATGGGCTGTAGAGGCATGGTAGCCAATCATTGTTTTCCATCAAAAAGTGCACACTTTTGGAACTTTCTTACCTAGGTATGGGTGTCCTTAAAAAGAGTAGGCTAGAAATAACCAGCTCTCATTATCCTTGCTACCGTAGTTCTAGGAGTGAAGTGACCACCTACTAGCCCATCATGGAACTCAGCCAATATCTTATCAGCCTAGTTTGGGTCAATGCACCTTAAGAGGACCCCAAATAAATCCTTCCTAAATAATACTTCATCAACCAAGACATAAGGGAGAGACTGGAGTTTAAAATACCTTCTTTTGGTCTTGCCAAGACTGTGTGGGCACTCACCAGTGATAAGGAAACACCTTAGGTCCAACATCCAATATTTTATGATAGCTAGCTCTTTTGTAGTGGCTGCATCGTTAATTAACAAGCTCTCCTCCCCTTTTTTCTTTAAGTCTATAGCAAGCTATTTGCATAGGCCTCCTCCCCTCACCAGCTTGGTGATCTTGATGTCTACGTCATATTCCATCACTTTGGTAATCCACCCTGCCCTCTTCTCATTTAGGTCTCAATTGGTTAAGAAATCCTTGATGCCAGGGTGTGGGACTATGAGGTGAATCCTATTGTTAGACAACATATGCCTAAATTTCTTCAAGCTCTGTACTACTACCAGGACTTACTTCTCTACATATGTGTACCTGACTTCAAAATCCTCTAACCCTTGGCTAAAAAAAGCAAGTGGCTACTCGAGGTCCTCACCATTTGCTTGGGTAAGCATGGCAGATATCACCTCTTCATTGCTTAAAGTGTAGATGTTAAAGTCTTTATTGAAGTCAGGGTTGATCAAAGTGGGAGCCCAAGTTATGGCCTACTTGATGACCTCAAAGCTATCTTTCCTTTGAGCTATCCATTTGAATTCTTCACCCTTCCTCAGCATAGGGGTGATCGGCTTGACTATCTATACAAAATTTGAAATGAATCTCTGAATGAAATTCATCCTACCAAATAAGCTCTACAAGCCTTTCTTATGCTTTGGAAGGGACATCTCCAGGATAGAGCAAACTCTCTCAAGGTCAATAGATAAGCCCTCCTTGGACACAATGTGGCCAAGGAGTTTCCCTTCATGAACAACAAACACACACTTATTTAGATTAAGAGAGATGCCAAAATCCCTACACCTTTCAAAAATCCACCTGAGGTGCTCTATGTGTTGGCTCACTTCCTTGGAGAATACTGTCACATCATCGAGGTAGACTAGCACATTGTTATTCATCAAGCCTCCAAAAGCCATATCCATGGCTCGCTAAAAGGTAGCACTAGCATTAGATAGCCCAAATAACATCTTCTTGTAGGCAAATGTTCCCCATTTAGTAGTGAAGGCTATTTTGTGCTGATCATAACCTTATACTAGAATCTGATTATACCCTAAATAACCATCCAGGAGGGAGAAAAAATCACTACCTATTACCTTCTAAAGGATCCACTCCATGCTTAGAAGGGGATAATGATCTTTTAAAGAGACTTTATTAAGGTCTCTAAATTCGACACATAGCTTGATCTCCCCATTCTTCTTTCTAACAGGAACAAGGTTGGCTAGCTAGGAGGAATGCTTGATTGAAAATATAATTTTAGACTCAATCAATTTGGCTAGTTCCCTCTACATGAGAGGCTCAATTGTCAGATTGATAGGTCTTTGCTTCTATGTGACTGGCCTGACACCTTATTCTAATTTGATGGTGTGCTGGGCAAGCCATGGGTTGAAGCCCTTTAAGTCACTATAATCCCAAGCAAAGACGTCGAAGAACTCCTGACACAACAAAACGAAGGCTTGCCTTTCTTGAAATGTGTAATCTTTTCCAAGCACAAGTATCTTGTCCTTGAAGATTTCAACCGTTTCATAATTTTCCTCCTTGGTTGTGATGCATGCCTTGTCATTTCTTAATTGGTCATCTCTATTGAAGAATCTTTCAAGCATGACTAAACCTTTAGGGAGCTTATTGTTCTTCAACTAAACAATCTGATTGCCATATTACTGCTACAATTTTGCGTGATTTTGTGTTGTGAATTCAGCTTCTTCCTATAAGAAAAAGGCTATTTGCTAGTCACTTTCCAAAACTTGCCAATTTGCAATGTTGTTAGGGATTGAAGGCCAAACCACCACTTTTAAGTGGCATGAACCACAATCTCAACTTATTTCCTTTGAAACTTTAAACTGGGTGCCAATTGATGCCAACTTATCTACTTGTTTGTTTTGCTCCCTGGGAATGGAGGTGATAATGAAAGCAAGAAAATCTTCCACCAAGTCCCAAACTCTATGCTTATAACACTTCAACAAGGGATTCTTGGTCAGATTCAGGCCTCTACACTAATTTACAATCAGTTCACTATCTCCCAAAACATGCAACTACTTAATCCCTCTTTTTCTTGCCCATTCAAGGCCATGGATAAGGGACTCGTATTCTGCAACATTAATCATGCAAGAGAATTAGAAATGGAAAGTTAAAAAATACCTATCCTTTGAAAGAGAGACCAACATCGCCCTACCACTAGTGCCTAGCTTACTTCTGGAGCCGTCAAAATTTAGCTACCATAGGCCAAGGTCATCTTTGTTTGCCTTCATTAAATTTAGCATGAAGGCACCTTCTTCGTGCATGAAATAAACTCCAAGGTCTGTCTCTTCAATGAACTTGTATGGATCATGTTTGAAGTTATCATTTCCCCACTCATCCAAGAGTAAGTCTGGGACTCGTTCAAGAGCAGAGGATGGAGATTGGTCTATCTGGGACTCTTCTGGGTTGATAATGGTGTAACTGACATTGGCTGCCTTGGGTAAGTATGGTATTAGATGGTCCTTGTAGAGTGGATTAGACTCAGTTTTTACCTTGGTCTCTTACTTGGTTCTAAAAACCAAATATGACTAATTCGCTACTAGATAATCACCTATCTTTGACGTGAAGTCTTTGGACAAACAAATTGTGAAATAAGGAAGAACGTCTGCTACCACTATATCATGGGAAATTGAGAATGTTGGGCAAGCATGCAATGTCAAGCCTAAACCCTTCACAATCCCAACCATTTTTGTAGGTGTTCCATCTAGTTTCAAGTTTCCTTTATTCATCTCTTCATACTTAGTCCCATCTTGTCAGCAATACACTTGGGCATCACTGAGGTGCTAGTCCCACTATTAATTATGCAGTTGTGTACCAAGAAATCCCCTATAACAAAGGATACATAGAAAGGGGGAGTTTTCTCTTCCTTCTTTACCTAACCTGAGGTGGAAGGCTATCCATTTGTCATTAAGACATTATTAGTGCTTGATGGGATAGCTTGATAATCTAACTCATGTAATTCCTTCTTCAATACGTCCTTCTAGCCTAGAAGAGATAATGAATCCCATAAAGAGATATTCATATGCAGCTTCTTCATCTGATCGACTATATTGATTTAAGGACTACCTCCCTTCAAGTTTCCTTTGGGGTTGATTCCAAGCTAAACTACAGGCTGAGGGGCTGAAGGTATAGATGGCTACTAGAAGTTTGGGGCTTTTAGATTGGAGTGTGATGGAGGAGGTGCTGCTACCACCTAAGTGGTAGCCTAGGATTCTCCCATTGCTCCTGTCTTAAACCTCATGTTGGCTGCAACATAATCAACCTAATTGTCTACAGTGCCCACATAATTCACTGAATAAAAATCCCTTTCCAAATGATTCATCAGGGTAGAATCAGGCTGGGCCTGATTGCTACTCATGCTAGGTTGCATTGCAGGCTCGAAGACCTAAGATTGAGTAGCTATTTGGTTGTCTACATTATGAAAATAGTTCATCATCTCATTTGTGTAAACAACCTATTCTTGGCCATATCCCATGGTCGAACAGCTTGGCTACTCTTGTACTAGATTTTTCTGAACTGGCATCATGACTTTGGATGATGAAGGGGGCCTGAGTTGTTATTTTGAAAAGGCCTAGTCTGAGTGAGCTAACCCTGTCCTTGATTATACCCTTGAAAAGGAGGTCTACGAGCTTGACCATAGTGTTGATATCCCGAGTTCAGCCTGTTGCTTTGAGCTTGCTACCTTTTAAGAGCTACAAGTTCATTTGACATGCTTTGCAATAGGCTTTTAACCTCATGAAGTTCATTGGACAGAATAACAGTTGGTTTTTCAACACTAGGCAAAGGGGCTATTGTTGGAGTAATAATTTGAATTGGAAGCAGCATTTTTGGGAAAAGTGGCATGTGAGGCCTTGGGGCTATTTTCCCAGCCTGAACCAAGCAATTTTCCACTGCTATGGCTATGTCATAAGCAACAGGCAGTATATGCCCTCCCATAGATTGGATCATCACAGTAATATCACTGTTTAATTCCTTTAAATAGTACAAAAAAGCATAACTAGAAGTCAGTCTTTCCAGGATGGGAATTCTATCCCAAGTCTTTTGAAAATGCGTGTTGAAGTCCTACATATACTCATGTAGAGCTCTCTTTATGGTCATTAGTTGTTTAACAAGTGAGAGTCCATCACTCTTTTCCCCAAAATGATCTATCAACTAAGTGCCCAATTCATTCCAAGAATGTATTAAATTCATAGGTAAGGTCCCGTACCAGTCAAGAGCTTTGCCTTTCAGAGACAAAGCTAGCAGTCTGATGGCAATATTTTCCTCTATTACATTGTGAATATTGCAAAGGTTGGCAATATTCCTAATATGCTCGATGGCTGTAATAGGCCCCAATCCATCAAAAGAAGGCACAATCTTAAGAGCTATTCCAAAAATTGGATCATAGCATTAGAGATTCAAGGGGATCTCACCACGAAAAGCTACAAAAGGTAATGCCATGTCTGGGATTGTCTATAACTGGGGTTCTACTGTGACTGTGTCTCTTATAACAAGTCTAGGAGGATTGATTGCTGGATAAGGATGGGTCCTCTCAAACCATAGTCTTTTAGCATAGTTTAAAGGTAATTCAATGAATTTGAAAGGAACCCCTTTTGAAGCAGACCTTATGGTGACTTTAGACATAGAAAGTTAAAGTAATTGGTCTTAATTAGAGGACTGAAGCTCTTACCAGTGAAGTCACCAAATGCTAGAAAACTTAAAATTGCTATGATAGGACCACCATCAATCCTGAAACCTTATTGAGTTGTCAAACTATGTGTCCCATCGGGCGTGCCAAAATCATTGACACAGGAAATTGCACCCTTAGCAGGAGGTCAAACTCTTACCTTCTGCTCAGAACATGGAAACTCCCCTCTCACCTGTGGGATTGGCGAAGCTGGAGGGGAGAGTCTCTAGATAAGGGTTAGCTCCCTTTGATGTATCATGTTTATTCCAACAAGTGCAAATAAAGACATATATATAGCTATATAATAAAGGGGGGATGAAAAGGGAAAGGAGAGTGCAGGAAAACAAGCCTACTCTAAGGAGGTGATACACCGAAACAAGATGACCTTCTCACATCCACTCTCAAAATCAAACAAAGACATTTATAATATTCACCCTTGGTAGAAGAAATAAAAACAAAGACATTTATACTCTTCACATTTATACTGCTAGCTGCTTGTTTTTATTAATGAGTAGACAAACCGTGTAAGTCACGTAAAAGAGAAAATCAGATTTCGAGAAGACAAAGCAGATGGCTCATTAATGTTTTGAGCGACTTGTTCTTCCTAATGAAGGGATTTAATTTCCACTTGTAAAGGAGTGCCAAATGGACTTCCTAGTTTCTCATATATATTATGAACTTGTCATTTTGTAATAATCTTTTCACAATTTTACAAGGTGCAGCCCTGTTAAAATTTCTACTTGATTCTATAAACACAGATTTTACCTCTTCTTCGATAGATATTTTGTGTATGTTCTGAGTGTTTATTTGTGTTTAGTCATTGTCTTTTGATGCTCTCACAGGTTCAACACCAACACACTAGTCATCTACAAGGTGCCATCTGCAGCTGACAGGAAGAGAGTTCTATTTTGGGATGTAGAAAATAGAAGGGATTATCTACAGAGTGCCTCTTATAGCACCTTTGGTAAACATTCCTTTTTCTATATTTTTTCATTTAAACCTCCCTGTCAAGTTTTGCAGACTATTTCTTCTGCCAAGGGTGAAGCGTATAAATGTGTTTGTCTTATTTTAAGAGTGGGTGTGAGAAGGTCATCTTGTTTTGGTGTATCACCTCCTTAGAGTAGGCTTTTTTTCTTACACTCTCCTTTCCCTTTTCATCCCCCCTTTATTGTATAGATGTATATATATATATATATATATATATATATATATTTGCACTTGCTAGAATAAACATGATACATCAAAGGGAGCTAGCCCTTATCTAGAGACTCTCCCCTCCAGCTTCGCTAGTCCCATAGGTGAGAGGGGATTTTCCATGTTGCAAGGAGAAGACAGGAGTTTGACCTCCTGCTAAGGGTGCAATTTCTTATGTCAACAGTACATACACACAAATAAAAACAAAGGACATTGGAAAATGTCCTAGAACACATATAAGGCATGGAGCAAAAACTGAGAAAATGCAAAAAAATAAAGCTATGCTAAGAAATAAATGAAATAATCTATATACTGGAAGTGCATTCACATCTAACTAATCAAAGAAAGAAGTGAAAGTAAGACAAGTTTAGTACAAGACTAGGCATATGCTAAGAGATACACAAGTGGTAGATACTAGTGAAATGTTGATATAGTAATTTGTGTAATCTAGTAAGTAACGTATATCAACATGATAACTAGAGTGTGTGGTGTAGGAATGACATAACCTAGATGGTGTAGTCATGTAGAATATTCCCCAAATGGGTATGTATATCAATGTGTGTTTTGAATGTAGATGTCAGATGCCTCCTTAATGGGTAGAGTAAAGCAATCAGAGAGTTAGATGTCACTACACACACTTAGATAAGATAAATTGAAGCATGGTAATGTATATAAATTGACAAACAATAGCATAGGACAACAAATATAAGTATAGTAGAGTAGTAGCAATGCAAAGCATGGATGATGTATACAATCAAAATGTTTTTGTGTTTTTGATATATTTGAATGTTTTTGATTTTTTTATTTTGATTTTGTATTATTTTTGTATTTTTAAATTTTATATTATTTTTTTAATTCAAAATGTTTTGAGCTATGTACAATCAAGCATAAGAATACTATGTAAAAGTAAGTGAAAATAACTTATATACAAGTAATTATGTACAAGTAAGGTGGAGAAGAGATGATATTAACTGATGAGTCTCATGGGAGACTCCCTATCATGGTTTCTTGTATCAAAAAAAGGAATCATGCATGATTTTGAAGCATGAAGGAATGACTGTGAATATGACTCTAAATATTTGCATTCATTATTTGTATCTTGGAAATCATAATAACCTATATTGTTCCACTCATGATTATCATCTTCATTTTGAACCAATGGAATGATAGTGTTGAATTTTATTGTATCTAGATCTTTTCCTTTGATGAACTATGTCTATGAATTATTTTCCTTACGATGTTAAATAAATTCCAACCTTGGTGACAAACATTATCAATTGCTTGAATAGGAGTAGTGATGCCTTAAGCATGCTTGCCCAACCCTTGACCTTAATAATCAAACTATTGTAGATATTTTTGATCAAACCCATACTACTTTGAAAGTTGAACCTTGTTTTAGAGAGGAATATTTGCATATTTTTCATGCTTTACCTATGCTTATGGTTCTTTTTGTTTCTCTAATTTTTCTTTTTGATTCTTTTGTTGTTCTGAGTTATGCTTTGGTAACCACTTTTGTACTATTTCTAAATTTGACCTTTTGTGAATGTGTTCCTATATCACTATGGATTTCTTGAATTATTTAAATTGTATAGGTTACTCATTATAAATTATCTATTGTATATTTAATTGTAATGCTAAATATGAATATGTGTGATGCTTATGTATTCTATGATATGCACATAAATATATGAATCTTCTCACTGGATGTAGAGGAGGTAGTTTGATTAACTTAGATTTAACCATTTCCTTTAGTACCTCACTTAGACTCTTATTTGATATTTTAATTATTTTTGAATCACTAGTTTTAGAGTTACTTTTTTGTGATTTATTGTTTTGATATTTAATATTTTTTTCAACTAATTGACTAGCTGAAGGTGCATATACATGATTGACACTAGGGTGTCATTGAGGCTTTGGAATTATGATCTAATTTTCCAATGTGATTTTTTCAAGTAATATATAAATTTTCATGTGTAAATATAAAATTAATTTTCTCATACTGGTGATTTGTTCCCTTAGAGTCTCACAAGTGTAAACCCTAGTTACTTTCAATTGAACATGTAAGAACATATGTTGAATATGGTTTGAAGAAGCTATAGGCTGAATGTATGCATTAGAAACAAAAATATAAGCTACCTCACCTTTTGGAGGGGTGATATCATGGACCTAGTTAGAGGGAAAGTATCTATCACCCTCTTGAGGAATAGGAGGAGAAGGGATTTATTTCCTCTGCATGAAATATGACATTGAAACAATAGTATCCAAGGAGGCATATACATCTAGGTAGAAACCATGTATATTGGCTAAAATGCATGAAATTGGATTTATAAATTGTATATCAATGTGATTATAGATAGCATTCCACATGAGAAATAGAAAATAAGGGATAGAGAGTATGTAAATATACATTGATGCAAAAAGAACTTTCACATGTTCTATGATATGTCTAATATGTGTAGCAAGATAAACTTGAATTTTTTTCCATATGAGAAATAGAGAGATAAAGGTAGAGAGCATGAAATTTTGTATGAATATAGAAAGATCTTTGACTTGTGATATAATATTTATAACATGTTTAGCAAAATAGAGTTGGACATTATTCCTCATGAGAGAGAAAGAGTATGAAAAAGAAGTATTGAAATCTTATACAATTTGAGAATTAAATTTTGTAATATAATCTCTAATTTTTAAAATTAAGCATGAAAGGCAAAGAATGAAACTTTGTACGAGAATGTGGTATACTTCATCACTCATGTGCATAATAGGGCCCATTATGGTTTCCTTGTTATTTACAAGAAATGTGAGAAAAGTTTGTAAATAAATGAACATCATTTTTGCAATTTTATTATAGATGTAAGGTGATACCTAAAGAAACAAATAGGTGATAGTACATGTAACTAAGGATTTAATAGAAATATTTTTTCAAAATAACATAAATGTTTGAAAATGAAATTGAATTTCTAAATTAAGTAAAAAAATTCAAAAATTTATGGGAAAGTGTTTGCTTTAATGGGACTTAGTATATGCAACTAGGGTTTTGAAGAATTTTTTTTTGAAAAATTCCTATGAATTTTTGAAATTTGAAGTGACATTATGATTTTAATATGCAACTAAAAATTTATAAAATGATTGGAAAACTATTGGGAGTTAGTTAATGCAACTAGGGTTTGAATAATTTATTTTAAAATTTACTACAAAATTTTAAAATTTGAGATGATTTTATTATTTAAATATTCAATGAAAAATTCAAAAATTAATGGTAAAAATCAGCTAGGAATTTACCTTAGGGTTTCTAGGATTTTAATGCAAAATTTGAACTATGTCGAGTTCACCAAATGATTTATTATTTTTTGGGAAATTAGATGTTTAATTCCTATTTAATAAATGGGTTTGAGTAGATAAAATTAGTAAATAATTTATAATAATTAGGCCAATAATTTATGAAATTTGACTGTAATTAGGTCTTTTCTAAAAATATTAGTGAGAGATAAAATCAAACTTATCTTATTCTATACTATTCTGACTAAGACATGATCTAGAAATCTATGTACAGGCTTCAGAGACTATCACAAATAGGAATCTAGAGTTCATTTCTTAATTGGATAGTATCATAAAAAGTGGGACAGCTTGGGTTATATCATTGTAGTTCTATCTTGGCAGCCTTATCTTGGTGATCTAAGCTTTTTAGGTTTTATGCACTAGGTTTGTGTGAACCTGCTTGTGAAATATCAAATCTTGAAAGTCCATGGAGCTCACTGTGCACCTAATTTAGTATTCAATACCCTAGGTCCTCTTTATGATTAAACTTGAATGTAAAATTTAGATAAGGGAGAGGAGGGGTTAGTGTGTAAAGGATACACTAGTTGCACTTCACACCTCATGTGTGAGCACACTACCTACATAGAAATACTCCAAGGAGGGATCAAACTATATGTAGTTTTCCCATTAAAGTGCTTGGTGTAATAATGTGATGACATTGAAAGTAAATGTGAAAATAGGTATAATTTTAATGACTAAGGACTGTTTTAAAGGTTTGAATAAGCTTGAAATACTATTGGATAGCTATATGCAGAGAATAGGGAAAAGTGCTTGAGTAGTCTTGCTTGTATTCTTGCTTCTCTCTTATAAATGAGTGCTAACCCTTATAAATGGAATTTTATAGGGGATTTAATTATTTTGGGTTAAATAAATTCATGTTAGGCTGACATTATTTAGGATAAGGATTCAAAATAGTATGACTATTAGAAACCAAAATTCACTTAGACAATAACACCAAAAATAAGACACCTTAGGTTTCAACATTGTAGTCTAAATCTTAAAACTACTATCCATGACTAGTAGCACTTGGGGGGATGGATTAAGCATGGAAATATTAATTTAGGTCTACAAGGGTTCAGTATGGGAGGCTACACATGAGTGGGAATTTAGTGAAAACATGCCTATGAGGGTCATGAGAGCAAGCGAGATGGACTAATGAATTGGGTGTCATTAGCCACACTCAAGTTACAAAATTTTTCATAATATATGAGTATACTATATTAGTACCAATAGTCCTCAAATATGTAGGAAACATAAAGATAGAAGGTGGTGTCATGGGAAAAGGTAAACTGTACCATGCCTTTTGGAATATCTCATTAAAATCATGAATTATCTCCTTAGGGTCTATTTGAATTACATTGTGTTGGTGAATGAGTGAAGTGGGACCACTCTTGTCTTCAAACCTTGAATTTATCATCTCTTCAAAACCATCCCAAGTTATGATATATCCACCAGGTAAAGTCTTATACCAATCAAGTGTTTTACCTCTAAGGGACTTGTAAAGGAGTCTAGTGGAAATATTGACTTTAATGACATTATGAGAACTAAAATAATTTGAAATATCCCTAATGTGCTATCTAGGAGTGGCATAGCCTTCACCATTGAATGTAAGAATACTCTTTGTAGCATTATGGGGAATGTCATCATATGCAGAAGGATGGATTGGATTTTTAGTGTTAAAGGATAGGAAGGCATGCTACCAATCCATGTTTTATTCAAATTTTCCCTCAATTTATTGGTATTATTAGATAAAAAATGCTTTTTCTCTTGAAAGGGTAGAACAAGCTAAGGATGTTGAAATTTAAAAGGAATCTTAGGTTGAAGAGGTGGATTGATGGGATTGAAAAATTTATAAGATTAACTAGTAAGGACTATGAAGTATGATCACAATAATATGACAAAACAATGGTCTACAATAATATTTTACTTTGAATGGAGTGACCAAAAGCTAAGTAACACACCATATGTAGTTGATGTTATCAATACCAACATTCACCTTAACAAGTTATATTTAGGACAATGATCCCATTGGGCATGCCATAAATATCATCACCAAATATTTTACCCTAGAGGAGGTTTTTCAATCCTACTATAATATTTGGGTAACATTAGAATATTTTTATGCTAGTGGGTTGCATGTAGTGGAGGTAAACCTCCAGGTTTAAGGACTATCTCCCTAGATTGATCCTTAAGTGCTTATCAAATACACTAACTAATTTATTAAATGAAAAGAGGTAGAAATATTCATTAAATAAAACTAATCTAAGGTTTTGATATACCATAAATATTTCCACATGATCAACATATTCCTACAATAAGCGATATGACCTAAAACACTAGATTAAAATTCCTATAATACTCTAACATTAGTATTTTAAATATGGAGGTGAGATGAATGAGACTAATAAAGGTAAGTGGACCAAATGTCATTTGAAAACACTAAGGATACTAATACATGTTGACCAATTTATAGTCCTAGACCTAGAAATGGGCCAACCTTATGCTTTAAGTCATGATTCATATTTAGTACCATGGTTGTTAGTAACGTCATGAGTTGAGATGGTTGTTTAGATAGTTCATTATTTTATCATGTCACAAATGTGCTTTGGTAGCCTTCATTCCTTTTGTAAAACTTAATTCAATCAATTTTATGATGATAAAACATGCTTAGATAGTCCTTTATCACTTTAAAGGGTCCCAAACATGTGAAATATGTCATGGTGAAGGTAAACTCAGGATGTAGTTTAATATAAGCTCATAAACACATTAGTCCTGCTTGATAACATGAGTTATGATTATTTTAAAGAAATCAAATAATATCATAAAAGGTTTCTTAAGCTACAACTAAGATTTCATAAATCATAAGGGTCTTTTATATGTATTATCATGATAATTAAACTGATATGACCCTTTAAGGTCATTACCAAGTCAAACATTTTTGGTCATAATGAGAACAAATATAGACTTAATAGACAAATAAGTCACCTCACATTCCTATAATAAACCTCATAAACCTCATCAAGCCATTACTAGATTGTTTTGTCCCTCATTGAATCCACTAGCACCATGGATAATGCCAATTCTCCCCAAATAGGCCACACACATGCTAAATTATGACTCTTCAACTCCTTCAATTCATAAAACCAAGTTAAAAGTGTTATATGGCTCCTATTTTCCCCCCAAAACACATATAAAAAAAAATTTAGGTCTAAAAAAAGGAGGATTGTAGAGAAAATGGTAGGTTATAGAGGTTTCTTCAGTAGTACAGATTCATACTATATGAACTAGCCTAGGTGGAGTCATGATTTTGAAAAGGGAAGTTAGAGATGTCAAATGGTAAATATATCAATAATTTTTAGTATATTAGGATCTCAAAACCATTCCATCTCTCCCTCAAGCTCATTTGTAGTCTCAAAGAGCTCCTCAGGTTCATGCTCATACTATATAAAGGAGATAGAGTGGGGGTTCAAGCTCATAACTAGAGAAAATAGACTCAGGTGGCTTCCACACATTGGAATTATTTTGGGGATTAGTCTCCTAATATTTATGAACATTCTTTAAGAAGTTAATGAATCCTTATTCCCCTCTCATCTATAAAGGCCAACTTGGATTGAATGGTTTTCAAGGATTTTCAATTGGTCTTCTCAAACTAGTAACTAATGTTGTTCCCTCAAGTCTTAAAGAATCCTTCCATAAAATTTTCAGCACTTGAATCACATTTTTTAGCTCACATGGCTAGAAAATTTTCATGACTATCTATTGAGTATGGTTTGCAGATAGGTTTATGTTTTAGATAGAGGTTATGAACTGGGTTGAAGAGTTACAAGAGTGTTCAAGGCTTCTAATGCATCCTTGATTAAAATATATGACTAATGGCCTTTTTTCACCTTATAATGTCTCAATGAAGAAGGGCTTATGTATACTTCATAACCACTATATAATGAACAATGTGTGTGACTCAATGGTACATGTAATTCCTCATATGTAACTCAAAAACATGTTATAAGATGTTGAAATCAAGATGGAGAGTCATCATATCCTTTAAATAAAACTTCATAGCTTTCATGGTAACCTCACAGGCTCAGAAACTATCCTTTCTCTCCTCTAATTCCACACAGTCCATTTTTAGCAAAGTTTAAGGTCAAGTTAAGGTTTTTTGAGTTTTTGAGGTTTCAATTTAGGGTTGTGTATGTTGTGTTTATGCCTTAAAAGTTTCATGATTACTTAGGTATATCTATGAGGACTTCCAATTTACATATTATTTGTATAGGTAGGGTCATTAGTATCCATTTAACATCACTTTCATACTCTTATTGTTTCACTATGTCATCACTACCTTTTTCATTGTGTTACCCTTATTTTCATATGCCACACTTCATATATCTCTCCACTACCACCCACCTCCATTCATTCACTCTTCACTCCAAGTCTAGACTATACCATAAACCTCTATAGATCCTTTTCAAACCATAAAAAACAATGAAACCACAATATGTTTTGCCTATATGTTCATATATTGATTTCAGAATACAAATGTGCACCTACAACTATCCCTTATAGGGATATTATAGTAGGGTCCCAAGAAACATTATATAGAATATTTAATGCATGAGGACTGGTATAATTATCAAGTAATTTACATCTCAATAAATTTAATGGTGATATGATATACTCATGTAGGAGTTTTAATCACTATATAAATCACCTTCTTCATATACAGGCTTGGTAACCAAGTTCCTATAGACAGTCATGCTAACAAGAGGATACATATAACATTACTAGTCTAAATTAGTGTTTTCATTTTACTTGAGATAAAATTCAAGGTTAATGAAAGAGATGGAGATTTTCCTACTATTGAGAATGAAAACTTGATGGCCACTACCACTAATAATGTAGAGTGATATTTAAACAGGCTTAGAGCCAAACAAGCATATGCAGACATATGACATAAGTTTGAGTGAAAGTTAAGGTATACAAAGAAAGGAGTGTCAATAGATCACTAACTAAGTATGATAATGAGATTGGGTACATGATGGACATCTCCATGATTCTAAATTCCTTAAGAGATAGTGTTCACGGCCATACTCAGAATTTACATGCTCGAGTACATAGTCTACAGGGACTTTGAAGTCAATTTTAGCCAAAAATGGTAGTTTAAGACCTTTATGGGAATGAATAAGCCAAAAAAAAAGTTAATAATGGTAATCATGACCCATTAAATGAGCTCATATGTTTACTTTGGCTAGATAAATAGTGGGTATACCTATTCTTTTATCTCAAACCAAGGCTTGTTTGTCATGGTTGTCTGATGAGTTGAAAAGTGCATCTATACTATATAGGTATTCTAGACTATTTGAGATGCTAAAAATGTATTTATATATTAAATTATGATGGTGGAATGTTCATGAAAATTATCCAAAGTTCTAATACCTAAACAAGCATAGAGGTAAATACGCATAGGCAAACATGAGACCTAAGTTTGAGTGAAAGGTAAGGTATGCAATGAAATGAGTGTTGGTAGTTCACCACTTGAGTATGATAATGATAAAGAAAACATGATGGACATGAATATGATTCAAAATTCCTTAAGATATAGTGTTTAATTCCATACTTAGAATTTACATGCCTGAGTGCAAGCAGTTTGAAGCTATTTTTAGCCAAAATGGTGGTTTAGGACCTTTATTGGCATGGAAAAGCCCCCAAAATTGGTATGAATGGTCATCATGACCCATAAAAATCAATAATATGTTTAATTTGGATAGATAAATAGTGGGTATACTCACTATGTTTTCTTAGACCAAGGCTTGTTTGTTATAGTTGTCTAGTGAGTTGAAAAGTGCATCCATGCTATATAGAGCCTACAGACTATTTTATACCTTAAGAAAGTTTTTTTTAAATAATGGATGAGGCTTAAAGGTTAATAAACCTCCTCCATAGGTCCAATACCTATACCAATAGTCAAAATCCTTACAAATAGGCCGATAAAGTCAAGCATATAGGCTTATACATAGACCTTAGTGTCATATTAAAGTTCTTTCAATATATTATAACTAGTTGAATGGCCAGTGTAATGTGTATGAGGGTTTTTATGACTTTTTAAGAAGTTATAAAGTGAAATGAAGTAAATAAAATGGTTCAAATGCCTCAAAACCCTACTAGAGATAGTCCATCTACATATAATTAGTTCGAACACCATCTTCAAATGCTCACCCACTCCACCACATGCATGCTCATATCCAAATATATTATGTTAGTCTAAGTCTCCATATGGACTAAATATCCATGGAATATTGTTTGATATATGGGGGTGATTATTTATGAATAAACCTTAATAAGTTAAGCACTTAAAACTACCTAGAAATGACCTTAATGCCACTTTATGATGTTCACATCTTAGATCACCCTCTGCATCGGGACCCATCCCATTCATGAAATATGATGAGGTTAGTGCCATAAAAACTCATGAAATATGTTCCAAGTTTTGAAATAAATACTCTATGAACCATTGTTAAGATGATAGATATCTCAAACCTTACACAAACCCTAAAAGTGAACCGATGGTGGAGTTTGACCTCAAAACCCATCTAGATGAGAGATTTTGATCATGAAATGACCTTTAAGGTCTCCTAAGGTAATTTGAACATCATAATGACCAAATTTTGGGCATGTTTAGGGTTCTTATTGTATATAATGGGCCTAAAAGTGCTAATTTGAGCTCAAAAGCAAAGATACTATGAGTATTTATGTGCTTAATGAGTTTAAGAAAAGAGAATGAGTCCTATAACATCTTAATAATCCATATAACAACCTCCACGTTGACCTCCATGACTAGTTCATTAATTATAAAGGTACAATTGTTAGAATGCATGGCCATATGCATTAAAAGGAGGTAAAATGATGAAATCAAACAAATGATTATACACTGTGAGGTCTTTAAAGTTATGTTAAAGTTATATGTGATGCATCAGTGCCTTGTAATCTTAGTGTTTATGGAAATATTCATTGTTTAGGTCTTCAAATAGACAAATCCACAACCTCCACCATGAATGTGCCTTCAAAAGGTTAAGTAGAGATCAATTTGGGAAGTTTGAATGTTTCCAACCCAAGTTTTGAGGGTCATCATAGTGTTTTAAAAGGCCTTTATATAATTTAAACTCTTGAATAATCCATTACAATAGACTCTTCTACTTATAGACACACAAAGGTCATTTGAAAGGCATGTTCTTCACAAAAATATCATATCTAGGTTCTCATCAAATATTGAATCTTATACATGGGAATTTTAATAATATAGGAAAGGAAACAAGGTCTATTTGCTTGAGTTTGATGTAATTAGTTTATATATCCAAGATCTAATCTCTATGAACCACCCCTACAAACCCAAAGCACTCACAAACCTCTTTTAAACCATAATAATGACTTGAATAAATATGTTTATGGAAAAGTGCATTTAAATTCATATAATTTGCTTAGCCAACAATTGGATCCTATTTCTAGCTCAACGAGGCTCATTCTCATGGCTTTTGATAGTATGGAAACTATATGGACACTTCTTGAAAAGGAAAATCTATAGGGTTTTAGGCATATATAGTGTTGTAGAGCCTAACTAAATATTATAAATTATGAAAAGGATAGTCTCAGGAATTATTCTAATCATTCACTACAAATATGATCTAAGTAATTGATTGAAAATGTCTTTACTACCTTATCTAAATTACTAGTCTATGAAGCAGTTCAAATAATCTAGTCATATAAGGATAATATGTATTTACAAATAAAAAACACTTGAAATATCTGAATGTCAATACATTATGGGTTATCGAAAGATGATCTAAATTTTATTAGATGAATTAAGAGCTTAATTTAACTATTTGGTTATTCAAGCAATGGTCATGAGTAAAAGGTTGAAGGACAAATAAATGCGCCTACTTATATTACAATTAGAAGAGTCTAGCTAGAAAAAGGTTGTGTATAAGAATTAATTAACCATATTAAAACATTTGTGACTATTATCTAGGATATAAAACCCCAAAATGGAGGCCATTATGAAAGGTTAGAGGTAGTTTCATGAACCACTCAGCATGCACATTGAAGGAGAGGCTGCCCAATGCTTTAAGAAGGCCCATCCACACTCTATTTGAATTGAGTAACTACCATTAGAGGGAATATTATGCTATTTTAAGCATGTTTCAGGCCAAAGTAAAGTAAAATAAGTGAGTTACAACCTCCACATCTTCCCTAAATGCTAAATTAGACCCATTAAATGCATGTCAACACATGAATATGGTGAATAACTATGTGTAACTATCATACACCACATTATCCTCATTCATGGTCTCTCCCATGCCTATAATATTCCCTTTCCTATTTAAAATTTTCTATTTAAGTAGACATTAAGCTCTTTTTTTGGCATTCCTCATCTAGGTGTAGTAAAGCTCTACCAAAATTGCCTTGTAACTCTTTTGAATCAATAGAAGACATTCATAGACTTTTTATTGAATGTTAGTGTGATATATATAAGTTTTATTTGTAGAATTTATGCATCATGTTATCATTTATAGGTCCTTTCATGTACCTAGTTTTAGGTTGTTAGTCTATATCAGGTTGTATAAAGTGTTAGTAAAAACAAATGTTCTTGAAGTGTCATAAGTCACTAGTATCTTTTATAGATCTAGGATTAGTTATTCATGTTTTAAAATACTATTTGACCTCCATAAAAAAATATTTACGCTTAAATCACCATCAAATATTTTGATCAGTCATTATCTCTATCAGTTTAAATAGTAGGTTTTAAAGGATATAGCTAAGAGTGGATCTTTAATCAATCAGCACATCACCACTTAGAGTAGGCTCTTTCATTAGTTTTCATATCTCTATCCATTTTCATTATGACAATTTTACTTCTTAGAGAGAGTTAAACTAAAAATTTAGGGGAGCTAGACCCATAAAATCTAGAGGTGTGACCTACATATTAGGCATCCCATAGTCTATAGGTCACTTCCATGTTGGACTAGGTTTGAGGAAGACATGAACAATATTTTCCTCATCAAGGGTGAAACCTAGATTGCTAATAGTTTTATAACACCCATTGGGACTAGTTGTCAAGGGATTTAGAGATTTGATTTGTAAATCTTGATCACATGAGAAGACATATGGGAGGCTAAGGATAATTAATAACATATTGGAATATAACTTCATTCCTAAAGTTTCCAATATGTCAACTTCAAAAGGTAAGCATATTGAGTTTGTTTAATTTCCATTATACATTACAAAGAAAAAGAGGATCCCTATTGTTCAACCAAATATGAACCCCAAAATTCTCCACAATACCATAACTCTACAAATTTTGTACACACACAACCTACTACTAGTCCACCAATCCTAATGACAAGGCCCAGATTACAAGCATGTGTACCCTTGAATGTGGTAACCATCTTAACATCAACCAATTTGATGATATCCCAACTACCACCTTTAATATTTTTCCATATTTCATAGGGGTAAACTACACCACTCCTATAGAACATATAGTTGATATAGCAAACCTATGCTCAATACATAACATCACCTAGAAATATGTATCCATGAGGATCATAACAAATTCTTTGAGAGGAAAAGCCCTTCATTGGTATATAGGTCCCACTCTTACCTCAATCAATAGGGTACCCCAAGAATTTATGGTTGATAAACACTTGGGATGAGTTTTTTGAGTGATTTTATGACCATATAAGTGACCATGTGTCACTAGTTGTGCAACTCACCTCAATCAAGAGGGTACCCCAAAAATTTATTGTTGAATTTAATTATATATTTTGAAAGACTTGGGATATAATCCTTGTTATCAGAAAGATTACACCCAATTATGCCTTTATATATTACCTAAGGGATTTAAACTCAGATGTTGTTGTAATGATATAGTCTATGGGTGGGATAACATTACTAGGGGCATATTAAATATCTATTAGGGTAGAAAATTACTTTATACAAGCATGAAAATTAACTGCTAATCCCCTCATACCCCTATTTCCTAAATGCCAACATACTTCCCCCACCATTGCTTGTCTACTCTAAATAATCAATAATAATCTAAGGGTAACCAAGTAGATAGGCTTGGAAAGATTGAAGGTTTTATAAAAGGCCAAAATAATAAGTTGGTAGCCTTAGAGAGGCAATAACATACCTCTTACACACCCCATCAAGCACCATACCCATATTTTACCTATAATAAACCCCTTATCCACCAAATAAACAAACCTAAGGTTAGATCACATAGGCTAGCTCATATAATAGCTATAAACCTGATGGTGTAAGCAACTCAAAGGCATTGGTGCCAACACAAAACAATCTTGCTCAAGAGGGTCAATGTTTTACTACATGGGGGTAATGAAATGAGATGGTGATGTTGACAAGTGGTGTAACATATCAAAACTCTTTTTTTCAGTAGGCTCCTTCATTTCAATCTCATGGAACCATGCCTCCCCCATCACAAGGTCCTTTAATGCCTCATGGTGATATGTATACCATCATAGAAGTAGAAGTTATAAGCCAACAATAAGGTAATTTTAGTAAAACACCTATTGACACCACCTTTGTGAATTTCCAATAAGGAGATCACACTTTTGAACATGTGGAAATGAACTTGGGTCAGAATGAACTGAATCCAAATGATGTAGTTGTAGCCCACACAAGGGGTAAAAAGAGAATGGTTGATGATATCTTGAGGCATTCTAAGGCCTCCCCAATACATCCTCAAGTTAATCATCAACCTTATACTTAGGGTAAAATCAACAAAACCCCTCCAAATCAATATACATCTTAGACACATGGGAAAAAACATAATACTCCATTCAATCCATAAGTCACTTAAGTTATAATTAATTCTTCCACTTCTAGTTTACATCCAAGAGTGTTAACTCTCCATTAAAATATTGGACTACATGAGGATATCTAATGTTAAAATTCCTATGTGGGATTCTCTACTCATTTTAGGGTAGAAAAACATTCTCCAAAAATATCTCTCCAAGCTCTATCTCATGAACAAGCAACCTGACAAGGTGAGTGTAGTTTTTTTTAAAGATGGTTAGCCTAGAGAAGCCTAAGTTCCTAATGCTCTTAAGCTACCCCCATTATACTTATGAGTTATAATAAGAGATTATATTTTCCATAATTATATGATATATAGTGTTGCCTCAACCTCAATCATGCCCAAGACCATAGTAGATAAAATAGAACTCAAGTATGAACCTAATGATAAATGATTCTTTCAATTATATGGATCTCCCATAAAGATAGTAGGTGTCTTAAAGGATCTCAAAATTGTGTTAGCATCTTGCCTCAATTTCATTATCACATAGGATGTCAGGGTTGTTGATTGAGATCCATACTTTTCCCTATTGCTATATAAGGACTTCACTATAAATATTGAGGGTTACATTTCATCTGACTAGTCATACATGGTCTTTAGGACCAAATATGGGACCAAGGTCACTATCAATTCTGATCCTATTTCTATTTTCTACTTAGAACCCTATAAACCCAGTCTCTCTAGTTTAAACTAAACTATACTTGATGAGGATGATAATGTTAGTGAGAAAGAACCCAATGATCATCTTGAAGGAATCTCAAATATACTCTTTGATGAATGGGTAGATGATAACCATGGATTTGAATCCTAAAATACCATTGAGGAGGTATATCTAGGTGTATACTGCATGCATGAGGAAGGGACTATTATTCCTATATTCACAAGATCAAGTCAAGAGCATGATGGCACATGGGCATTATTATTTAATGGCTCAAGGTTAAATAATGGAAGTAGGACTGGAGTAATGTTAGTCTTTCCTTTAGATTAGCAGTACTACTCAATAGTAAGGTTCTAATTTCGTTATACTTTAAATATAGTTGAGTATTACAACCTTATAAGATAATTACTTTAAATATATACTTTAAATATAGATGAGGAAGGATAAGGTAGGTATCTCAACTAAAGAAGATAATTATGAAAGGATGGTCATCTTTAAAGACAAGCTACTTAAGTTGGGGAAAGTAAACATAGTAGAAGAGAGATATAACTTCATTACCTTCTTCTAAGAGTATTATTTTTTTTTTCATGGGAATACTATGATCTAAAGGAACTTAACCCTAAGCTTACCCAACACACCATAGAATCAGAAAATAATGCAAAACTATAAAGGAAAAAATAAAGGCCAATCACCCATAAGGTGGAAGAGCTCATGAGAAGAGAGTTGTTCAAATTAATTGAATCCAAGATAATATTCCCCATAAATCATTCCTCATGGGTATAAAACCTTGTGATTTTTAGGAATAATAATGGAGAGATATGCCTATGTGTTGATTTTATGGACCTTGTTAAGTTGACTTTGAGGGACCATTACTCACTACCCTCCATGGATTAGATAATTTAGAAGGTTGTAGGCTCTTAGAGTTTTTCATTGATTGATATTTAATCTATTAAATTTTATTAAAATAAAATATTGGTCAAAGAGGAAGATAGACATAAAAATACCATCACTACAAAGTGGGACACTTCTGCATATATGAAAATGCCCTTTGGACTAATTTAGTATAAAAATTCTAAAGGGAATTAGATGTTTCCTTTGAGGGATTAATATATTAGATGCTTTTAATCTATCTTGATGACATAATAATTTTATAAAAAGGTCCAATAGACCATATGGCTCATTTAAAGTTGGTCTTTGATAGGTGCAGGTAGTTTGGAGTGTCCTCGAATCCCAAGAAATACATCTTTGCTTTTTATGAGGGTAGATTATTGGGGCATGTAGTGTTAAAACATCATCTTTATATAGAACCTAAGAGGATTGAATATATATTGGACTTACCCATACCCAAACACAAGAAATGCTTGTAGAGATTCTTATGGAAAATCAAATTCATAAATAGATCTATCCCATGTTTTGTAGATTTGGTCAAACCTATTACTCATAAGATTAGGAAGAACAAAGAGCTCACATGGAGAAAGGAAGGAAAGATGACATTTGAGGCCATAAAAGAGGATATATCTCAATCCCATATAGTCCCTAATCCTAATTTTACAAAATATTTTTTATTGTATGCTTTGTCTACATCAAATGCAATTTTTGTTATGCTTATGCAGCAGAATAGTGAAGGCCTAGAATAACTAGTTACCTTCTTTAGTCAGGACTTGAAAGGAGACAAGGAGAGATATAATTTTTTGGAAAATAATGTGCTTGTTATGATGCAAGTAATGAATAATTTTGGGCACATGGTGTAAAACAACAAGGTCATAGTCATGGTGGTATATGTAATTATTAAAGGATTCAAACTCAATAGAGATCTAAGTGAGAAAAGAGATGGGTGGGTAATAAAATGTATAGAATATGAAATTGAGGTGAGAGTGACAAATATAATTATAGGTATAGGTTTATGTGAGCATATTTTATCATAATTAAAGGAAATTAAAGACCAAGTGTTGGCAATCCATGACAGTTAGTAGGTAGCTGTCAGCAACACTCCTCTTAGCTAGATTGATGATGTGGTCAAATTCCTTCAAATAAACTAATGTCCTATGGAATTATATAGGGAAAACAAGAGGAATTTTATATTTCATACCATACCATATTATTTATGGATGGAGTGATCTTTAATAAATTCATATGAGGCATGATTTTGAGATGTGGTCAATCAAGATAAGTTGACGAGTTGCTTGAATAATTTCATGATGGTCCTACTAGTGGGCACTTTTATAATAATTAAATAGCCTCCAAAATTATAAGAGATAAATTATTTTATCCTAAATTATTTATAGATTCACATAGTTTGGTAAGGAAGTGTTCAAAGTGTTCCATGTTTACTGGTAAGCAAAAGTTAGATTTCCTTTGTAACCAATCCAAGTTGAATATCCCTTCATGTAGTGGGGATTAGATTTCATGAGAATGATACATCCCCCTTATAATGAAGGATAAAAGTGGGTCATCATAGCCACTGACTACTTCAAAATGTGGGTGAAGGTATTTTCACTTAAGGAGACCATTGAGAGTTTTATCTTATAGTTATATGATAATATTGTGACCATATTTATTGTACCTTAAATAATCATCTCTAGTAATTCCTTGGCCTTCAGCATTACAAAATTATGTGGGTAGGATCTCATCCATGGAATATACCTCAATTCATACTCTAATTATTACCCATAAGGAAATGGACTAGCAGAGTCCACAAATAAGAATTTGATAAGTATCATCAAGAGAACTGTGGAGGATAGCCAAAGAGAGTGGCATAAAAGATTGAGAACTACCTTATGGGAAGATAGAGTGACACCTAAGAAGTCTAATAGAAACTCTCCATTCCTCCTTATCTATGGTAAAGAGGTAAGGATTCCTATTTTACTTGAGCTACCCACCTTATATCTTTCTCATCAACTTGAGCTATTTAAGATGATACATTGAAAGTGAGAATGAATGAGCTGAGGTAATTAGAGGAGAAAGGGATAGTGCCATGCATACCATGTGGTCTAACTTATAAAAGTGATTCATCTATGACATTCCAATAGAGATATATAGTCCTCAAGTGGGATGAGGACCATGTAAATCTAGGAAAACACTTTGAATTTGATAGCCTTTGGAGTGGACCTTACATCATCACCTACTACAAAGAAAGTAATGCCTCTGAGATTTATATATTTAATGGTGATTAACTCCCAATATATATCAATGTGAGGTTCCTCAAGTTTTTTTATTAATTTTATCATGTCCCTCTTGTACATATGTATATAGAGTTGTCTTTTCCCTCCAAGTGATTCTTCACATGTACTTAGTATTTGTTTCTTGATCTTATCATTAGATATTGTCTATTTTATTTTATATTAGTTTTTAATTTTTTTTGTCTCATTTTTATAAGATTATGCAAGGTATTAGGTAGAATTCATGTGCAATCATGTTCCATTTGCTAGGTCATTAAGAGTAGGTTCAAAAAAATTCTGAGTTCATTGACCAACAAGTTGGTCAAGATAAATGAGTCACCAGAAATGTTGACCACTTTCTAGTCCTAAAAATATAAATGGTGAAAACTTATTCCTTAATTCATGATCAATCTTTAGTACCATAGTTGTCAATCATGTCATGAGTTGGGATGATTATTTAGATAGTTCACTATTTTGTCATGTCATAATTATGCCTTGGTATCCTTCATTCCTTCTATCCAACTCAATTCAAGTAGTTTTATGATGATAAAACATGTTTAGATAGTTCTTTATCACTTTTAATGTTTCCCAAGAAGTGAAAAATTCCATGGTGAAGGTAAACCGAGGAGACAATTTGATAAAGGTGCATAAACACATTGGTTATGCCTGATAACATAAGTTATGCTAATTTTCAAGATTTTAGAGAATATCATAGATGATGTCTTAAGGTTCAATTTAGATTTCATAGATCATAAGGGTATTTTATATATATATATATATATATATATATTATCAAGATAATTCAATTGATATGTCTATCTAAGGTCATAGATATGTGCTAAGTCAATAGTTTTTGGTTATAATAAGACACTAATATATCCTTAATAGACCACTAAGTCACCCAAAATGCATCTAATGGACCTCATAAACCTCATAAAGCCATCACTAGATGGTTTTGTGCCTCAATGAATCGACTATAACCTTGGTTAATTCCAATTCTCCCTAAATAGGCCCCACACATGTTAAATTATGACTCTTCAACTCCATCAATTCATACCACCAAGTTAAAATTGTTATATGGCTCCTATTTTCCCTCTAAAACATATGATAACAATGTTTTAGGTTTGAAACAAGGAGAATTATAGATAAAATGGTGGTTTGTAGATGTTTTTTTAGTAGTACACTCCATAATATATACACCAACCTAGGTGGAGTCATGATTTTGTAGAGGGAGGTCATATATGTCAAATGGTGAGGATATAAGTGTTTTTTAGTGTCTTATGGTCTTAAAACCATTTCATATCTCCTTCTATCCCATTGGCAAGTTGAGAGAGCCCCTTAGGTTAATTCTCATATCATATAAAGCAGAGAAAGTGGGGTCCAAGCTCATAACTAGAGAAAGTATACTTAAGAATGTTCTATGCATGGGAATTTGTCTAGGTATTGGTCTCCTAATCTTTATGAACATTCCTTAAGAAATTGAGAAATCCCTGTGCCCTTATCATTTATATAGGCAAAATTAGACTGAATAGTTTTCATGGATTTTTGATTGGTTTGCTCAAACTAGTCACTAATGTTATTACCTCAAGTCCTGAATAATCCTTCCATAACATTTTCATCACTTGACTCAAATGTGTGAGAACACATGGATAATAAATATTCATGATTGTCTATTGTGTATGGTCTGTAGATAGGTTTGTGAAATAGACATAGGTCTAATACCTTCATCAGAGGTTGTGGATTGGGTTAAAGAGTTGTAGAAGTGTTCAGGGCTTCCAATTCTTCCTTTTTCAGAGTATATTCCAAATGGATTTTTGCCACCTGAAAATGTCTTAAGGAAAAAATGCTTATGTATACTTTAAAACCACTATATAATGAACATTGTGTGTGACTCAATGGTACTTGTATAGCCTCATATGAAACATAAAAGCATGTTATAAGATGTTGGGATAATGATGGAAAGTCATTAAAGCCTTTAAGGTAACATTCCCAAATTTCATGGTAGCCTCATAGGCTTAGAAACCATCATTTATCACCTCTAAAACCACACAATCCCTTTTTAGCAACGTTTAAGGTCTTTTTGTAAAAGTTTAGGTTTTCTAAGTTTTCAAGGTTTCAATTTAGGGCTATATATTCTATGTTTATGCCTTGAAAGTTTGATTATTGCTTAGGTATATGTTTTAACACCTCCAAGATACATATATTTTGTATTGGTAGGGTCATTATTTTCCATTTAATATTACTTTAATACTCCTATTGTTTCACTATGTCATCACTACCT
The DNA here is from genome assembly GCA_037957365.1 of Torreya grandis. NCBI lineage: Eukaryota > Viridiplantae > Streptophyta > Pinopsida > Cupressales > Taxaceae > Torreya > Torreya grandis. The sequence goes on along the minus strand of JARHVA010003354.1, from coordinate 1,942,161 downwards.
TATTCACTGTGTTACCCCTATTTTCATACACCACACTCCATATATCTCTCCATTATCACCCACCTCCATTCATACACTCCTCATTCCAAGTCTATACCATACCATAGACCTCCATACCTCCCATTAAAACCACCATAAATATGGAAACCATAAGATTTGGGCCTATATGGTCATATAGTGATTTGAGAATGCAAATGTGCACCTACAACCTACCCTTTTAGGGATATTAATAGGCTACAGTTATACCTCTCATTTAATAAATAAATGGATTGGTGAAATTTACTTCTAGGGCTAGTTTTAAAGGATATATTCAATGAGTCCATTGGATATTAGAGTTTACAGTTCACTTTTTAGGGGGTTTACTTTTGATATGATGTCTAAATCCTTAGAATAGTAAATAAGATTATAAATCTATTTTGTATAAAAGTAAATCTATAAATTTTACTAATTAAATATCTTCTATGTAATTTAAACCATCAACATCTATAACTTAAACATATAGCATAAGAAATATGGTGTCCTCACTCAACTTGCCTAGTTAGGTAGGACAATGTGATATTCTAGAATGTGAGGATGTTTTATATTATCACTTAAAATAATCTTGACAAATTTTTAATATGAGATGAACTAAATTTTTTTAATTTACATGGAATTTAAATACACACTCTTTCATAAATAAAACTCACTTGAATTTAATTGAAACAACCTCTACATGTAATGGAAATAGACTAGCATTAAAGGAAATTCACACTTTGCTTTTGAAAAGGAAATCACACTTTGCTTTGAAAATTAAATTACACTTATATTGAAAATGAAATAACACTTGCATTGGAAAGGAAAACACTCTTGTGTTGAAAAGGAAATTCACACTTTACAGTGAATGAATTATAACTAGATTAAAGAAATACTTCTAAAATATAAACTAAAAATACCAATTTGTCCTGATCTTTAGAGATAAGTGGGCCCTTGTTCCTTTCTAAGAATATGAACAACTTTACTCAGTAATCAAAATGAATGTTTAAATTTATTTATTTATCAAAGGAACATATACAGATATGTGAAACTATACTAGAATGTTTCTTCTAATTAACTAACTTTATAACTCATCTGAAATGAAAAGGAGCCATGGACTTAAAGCACATCTCAACATCTATTCATAGAATACAAAATTAGGAGATCTAAATGACCAAATCTAATTATTTAAAATATAAATGATTTGGGAATCATATTTCATGCTTATTAGAAGGTGTTATAACTAACTCAACTAATAATAAATGGAAAATAACTAACATAGATCGAAGATATTTATCTAGTTTTACAAAATAGAAGTATAAATATATCTAGATAATTTTATACTATTACTATGAATAGTAATGTCTAAAATAAGATATATAAATATGGAAAATCTATTTATATACAATAGATATCTTTAGAATCACTATCTTGATTTGTAGGATCTAGATGGACATCTTCAGAGCATGTTTGGGTGTCTTCAAAGCATTTTATACAAGTATTTAGACCACATTTAGAGCATCTTCAAAACATATTTGAAGAAACTTTAGAGTGTCTTTAGAGCATCTTCAAAGAATCTTTAGAGTGTCATATTCTTAGATCATCTTCATCAAATCCTCAAAACTATTGGCAAAATGGTTACCAAAACTATTTGATGTCTTCTCAAAATGATTCTACCATAGGGATGTATTTATGTATACAAAATTGTGTTTATTGCATCCAAGTTAGACACAATAACAAGATAAAGAATCAATAATGTATCACATACAAACAAAGGATAAATGAATTCATTTCCTACTTATATAAGACCTTAACTATTAAATGCATCAAAATATATAACTACAAGAAAATAATTATGGATAATTTTTATTATATATAATGATATATTTGGAATGCTCATCATTTCTCCCCCATACTTTAGTTTTTACAAGTCCTCTTGTAAACCCAGTGGAATAACTAGTCTTCAATCCAAAATTCTAGATTCTAATTGCTAACTGAGATCATAAAACTGAATATGGTGTCCCCAATCATGATGACCTTTGGATAAGAATCCATAATCTCTTACTAGTGTGTGTGACCATGCCTAAAATTTAACTTTTGCCTAATTATGCCAACACTTCAAGGGATACATAAGACAAAGATTAATGGGAGGTCTAAATGTCATTCCAATCCATATGTCTAATCCTCCTTCATATAAGAGCTGAGTGATAATCTATGCAATTGCCCAACCTTTCTAAAGACTACACCTAATGGTCGTGGGACTCATGTCTTCCTTATATTTTAGAGAAATAGGTAAAATATCCCACCTGGATATGATAACAGTGATGGAATTGGTGTAATTTTGGCTGATAAGAGATCTAAAATCTACTACATTGGCTCTCAATAATTCATGGTATTTATTTTTCATGTACATATGGTACATGGGTTAAAAAGTAGCAAGAAGCTTATGAGCCTCTAGAAATTAAGGTCTTATCCACAAAACTTATGGTGTTCTACAATTCTAAAAATTTAATGTGTGCTTATTTCCATGTTATTTTATTTTTCATAGTAGAGATAAAATCACACAATTGTGTTTCCCCTATACATAATTTCATCAAAAAACTAGACTGATAACCCAACAACATGTTAAAAATATAGAATTCACAAATTTCATCTTGTCTTTCTATTGTACTTGTAAGAAACACATCCATAAACATCTATTTACTCTCAATAATATGAGGAAACAAAATATAAATTAATTGTATCTATCATTTGTAGAATTTATCACAAAGAAAAAGAACACAGGTAGAGGAAGGTTTCCTAAATGATAATAATTTTTCTAAAATTACACATATTCTTGATGTAAGTCTAAGCTTTTTGTAGCTACTACTAAGACTCCACTTTAATATTCTCATTTTTTCATCCAATTTTTTATTTTTATGTCAAGATTTATTCCAAACTAAAATCATTTCATCGAGTGGAAGGGGGAAGGAATGAATAGCCCTTGTAGATCCTTCAGTCTAGACTTCTATTTCCCTCATCTCCTTCTACATAGATTGTAGAGAGGCTTTTAACTCATCAATATATATGGTTAGCTATTATATTATAGTAGTGTGGTCATCAATCAATGAATTTTTTATATAAATAGACTATCATATATTATTAATCTAAGTATCTTTATCAATAATAAAATTTTGCAAATTAACAATTTGGGTATCATTATTGGCAATGGGATTATGTAAAGTACTCAATTTTTGAGTTTGGTAAAACATAAGATTATGTATTTTAGTCTAATCAGCATTCATCACTCTAATAATTAATTTTTGTGTCCTACCTTGACTGATAGATTCTTCACATCTTATTTCCAAACTAGAAATAGTTTGATTTTACCTTGCAATATTGAGCAAAGAAAATTTAATTCTGCCTGTTGCTACTAAATGGTTTATTCATGCTTGGACAGAGACATTACATGTTGAAATTCCTCATATTTAGAGAAATTTTGGGAGAATATGGACCTTCTTCTATAAATGGTTCTTTACCCTTATCAACTATAGAGGGTAAAGGTCTTTTTAATTTTTGAGCCATAATTTCTTTTGTAAGGGTTTCTTTTTCAACTATAATTTATTGTGTATGGGTTTCTTATTTAGCTACTTGTTCATCATTTATAACTTCTATGGGAGAGATTAATCTTCCCAAAATATCATCTACCTACACATCTCCTTCTTCCTCCTCCTTTATAATGAGTTAACAACTTTGTCAAATTTTGACTAGAGGATTAGGGCTTTCTGATGAAACCCCCATTCATATTTTAGATCTCTGGTGCAACATATTTAGAGCTAACGGCACTAAATATGGGCCTTCTTGAATTTTTTATATTATGGGAGGAGGAAAACTAGGATGTGTTTATTTATTAATAGAAACTTGGGATGATTTATGAATAAATGAGGATAAGGCCTCTTCACACTTAGGTTTTTGTAGAAAATGATACGATAGATAAGGTTAACCAAATCATGGTGTCTAATAAAACTAGAACCTCTTTTTATATTTTGAGTAACATCAATTAGGGCATGATGAATAAAATATGGAAGGTTTAACTTGTACTCTACTCTAGTGACTCCTATTATCTAGTGAATAAGAAGTCACGTGGCATCTCCATCGACCACCATAAATTGACCATCATAGATAGGATATTTTATAACCCAAAATGTAACATTTTTCCATGGATGTAAAGATATCTTTCACAATTAATTTGGCCACACCTTTTGGGGATTTGGCTATTCTAGGATGGATCTCATTTCCCTTAATGAATATTTTAGTTAAGTTGACAAAACTAAATTTATCCATGATAGTTACAACCTCCTCAGGAATTCTAGAGAGTGCATTGATCAAAGAGGAATACACTAGAATGTCCTCTCCTTTGATAATAGAATGGTCCTCATAAAAAAATCAAATAATTATTGCACAATACTTTCCTAAATCCTTGAAATTTTTTCAATAAATTTAACCATCCTACTAACTAAAAAATATTTCTAGCTAATTCATCCTAAAGCAATGCATCTGATGATTCTAGTTTGCTTTTCTTCGTCCTACCTCCCATCTATAGAGCTATCACTATTTCTAAAATACTTGATTTTGATATGAAAAATAGAGATAAAAATTATATAAGGTATAGAGAAAGGTAAGAAATAAAAGATAATGTAATAATGGATAGCAAAAATAATGAATAGTAGATAAAGATATATCATGAAATTATGGAAATAATTATGGTAAGCACTTTAGAGCATGTGATATTTAATGGGAAAGCACTTTTGTATCATTATAAATGATGTGGTGTAAGGGTCATAATTTGAAATAGTTGAAATAATATCTATAATGATTTTCACATCACATCATATCTTTTTGAAAATGTCCTTTTTAAAATAACTTCACATCAATTTTTTTAATGCGATGATGATGTTGGCTTCATCACATCCACATGACATCAAAAAAACTTATCCATTTGAAAAATTATTGACTACCTAATGATTATACATGCATGACATGAAATAAAAAATGCCTAACATTCTGAGAAAATAAATATAATTGTACCTTTATTATACAAATTCATGCCTATCTCCTAGAGTTTCCATGTGTCCTATAAGGATAAACAAGTTTGATAAAATAGGTCAGTTGACACTAATTCATATTTTATTATAGAATTTTCTTTTAAAAGTGTTATTTATTGGTTTTCAAATTTCATTATTTTATATAATTTTTTATTTTCTCATTTTTTATATTTTTTTATTTTTGAATTTTAAAGAGAGAACTACCATTTAGTTGTTTTCAGCACTCCTCCTTTATTATATGTCTATTGAAATGATCATTTGACCTTAGTGGAGGAACCAAGTTCTTCCACAAAGTCAAATTGTTATTGATTCTTCTCAATAAACACCTCCTTGTTGAGAGGTCTTCTATAAAACTTAATCTTGTGACCATTGACAAAAAGTGTCCTTTGATCAGTGTTAATTAGTTGAAGCTAGATAGAGCCATTTCTAAAAATAGTTTTTATTAGGTATGATATCAACCATCTTATCCTAAGATTACCCTTAAAATTATATAATTTAGAATCAAATAGAAGTGTCTAATATCCTTCATGAAACTATCTTTTTATGATATGGTTATCATTCCACTACTTTCTTTGCTTCTGGATCATGTTGGTTTGAGTAAGTGCATCCACTCTTAGTTCATCTAGCCCATTTAGTTGCATGATTATTTATTTATGTACTCCATCAAGATCAATTCCCATCTCATTTACTATCTTCAATATATGAAATTCAAACTCTATTGGTAATAAAGGTTTATCTCCATACACAAGCTTATATGGAATGAATCATGTAGTTGTCTTCCATGCTGTATTATATACCCAAACTACTTTAGGTACTTTGTCTACCCAATATTTTCTACTACTATTCATTATTTTTATTTGAATGTTTTCCATCTCTTGGTTGGTGACCTCCACTTGCCCATTAGCTTGGGGATGATATGGTGAAGATTTATTGTGATTGATTTGGTATAGTTCTGTGAAACCATTAATCATGTTAGACATGAATTTGGAATCTTGATATAAGATAATAGATCTAGGAGCTCAAAATCTTAGCATGATCTTGTGGGACAGGAAATCTACAACTATTTCCTTTCTAGTAAATGTGAATGCCTACACTTCAACCCACTTAGTAACATAATTAGTACATACTAATAAATATTATTTTCCTTAAGATGGTGGGATGATTACTCCAAAAATATCCAAAACCTATTTTTCAAATGATTTTAAACTTATTTGAGGATGGAGATAAATTTTATGGGATAGAGTAGGCTTACCCATCCTTTGACAAGGATCTGATTACCCTATAAAATTTTGAGACTCTTATAAAGAGATATCCAATAATAACCTACACTAATGATCTTAGGAAAGATTTTTTTTGCTAAATAATGTCCTACTCTTGGTTCAGTATAGAATGATCTTCTAATTTCATACACTTCATCTTATCTAACACACCTATGAATTATATGATTAGGTAAAGTTTTAAACAACATGCCTTTAAACCTTTTGAAACGAAAACTAGCTCTAACCAAATGTTTTCTTTCTTTATAAGACAAAGAATGAGGAAAATTTTCTATTTCTAAGTAATTTTCCATGTCTAAAAACCATGTAGAATATGTAGATATATAAGATAGCTATTTATCTAGAAAAGAATCCTCCATAGGTTCATCTTCACCTATAGTGATCAATCTAGACAAAAAGTCAGCAATAACATTATACTTCCCTAGTTTTTCTATAATGGTAATGTCAAATTATTACAATAACAATAACTATCTAATTATCATAAAGATTACTACTAGTTTATTTATTAGTACTTAATAGCTGAATGACCTATATAGATAAATACATGATAACCAATAATGTAATGCCTAAACATGTTTATAGCATAGACACTAATAATATATTTTTTTTTTGTGGTAGTGTAGTTCTTCTCTATGGGATTAAGATTATTGTTGATATAATAAATGGCATACATTTTTCCATCCTCATATCTTTGTCCTTAAACTGCTCTTAATGCATTATTGGAAGCATCAATATAGATATGAAAAGGATTTTCCCAATTGGGTCCTTTCAAGATCGGATTAGTCATGAGTTTGTTCTTTAATGTTTTAAAATCTTCTTAACACATTATTACATACAAATTCACTATCTTTTGTTAACAAAGAAAACATAGGTATAGTTATCTTGTTGAAGTCTTGAATAAATCTTCTAAAATATCATGCATGACCAAGAAAAATTTTAACATCATTTTGGGTTTATGGAATGGGAAAATTATAAATTACCTCAATCTTTTTGTGATCTATTTTTATTCCTTGAGAATAAATATGATGTACTAAGACAATCCATTCATCATCTATTATGATGAATTTCTCATGAATCAAAGATACTTGATGTTCGTCACATATAGTAAGTAATTTGTCCAAATTATTCAAGGATTCATCAAATATAGTACCATGAATAGTGAAATAATCCATGTAAACTTCCACACAATCATTTGTAAGATCAAAAATATGCCTAAAACTTCTCTCTTAAAGGTAGCATGTCCATTTGATAATCTAAAAGTAAGGATTATACAAGCATATGTTCACAAGAATAGGTAAATATAGTTTTATCTTGATCTTCAATGGCTATTTTGATTTGATTATATCTTTTGAATCCATATAATAATAAAAATACCACTTTCTTTCCAAATTATCCAAAACTTGATCAATAAAAGTCAAGGGAAAGTGGTCTCTCATAGTGGCTTTATGTAGTTCTCTGAAGTCCATAAAAACTCTCTATTTTCCATTTTTTTGTCACAAATACTAGAGGTAAAACCCATGAATATTATATATGGGATAAATAAAAACAACTTCCAATAGTTTTTCTATCTCCTTCTTAACAATTTCTTTCAAGGCTAGGTTAATCCTCTATTTTGGTTGTCTAATTAGTCTAACATTTTTAGTGTAGACATGATGTGTACATACACTATGATGTATTTATTTAATATCACTATAATCCTAAGTAAAAGCTTTTATGTGTTGAACTAGTATGTCAAAAAAAAAAATTATTGGTTAGTTAACCAACTACTAATGTTCAATAATTTATTGAGTTGGATTGTAATCTATTTAGCTCCTATAACAATGAAATTTAACTATTTGTATTCACTTATCAAGGAATTGAATGGGCATGTGTGTGGTAGTAACATATGAAGTGTAGATACATACTTATAAAATATTTCACTTGTGGATAACATATTCATCAATGGATAATGAAAATTAATAAATGTTGTAGAAAAGGTTTCCTAGTTTAGCTCATGTACTTAGTCATGTGCTTAAAAATCAATCTGATTCAGTTCTATACTTGATATAGCTAGGTGAAAGCATAGAAAAATACTATGGTGCACAACATTTAAACACACTACTATGTTGGCATCAATTTTACACAAGGTGTAAGCCTTGTGCACTCACTAGAAGCATAATAGTCAATGGAATATGGCCCATATTGGGCTAGTTGAAACACGGTGCAACCTTAGTCTCAATCGGATTTAGTCATTTATGAAATGGGCTTATGTAGTCTATTGGTGTATGCTACCTTAGATAATATTGAGAGGCAAAAACCTTATTCAATGGAATAAGGCTTTTGGTGTAAGTTAAAGTCTGGTTGGGTATAGCTCTTAATCTCTCAAGCCATAGGGATATCAAGTTAAGTGTCATTAAAGAACTTAGTTGAGTCAAGGGAGTGACTCATGTTCAGGTACTCATTATTCAAGTTAACACTCTAGGCATTATTACTAGGGCCTTAGTGTATGCCAATTATAACACTTAGTTAATTTCATAAATATGTCAAAGTAACTATATGGCATAATGATGCCATTAGTGATCTAGAATAGGCCTTTGATCATAATACACTCAATAATGAAGGTTATATCATTACTCATATAGAAATCAAGTCGTAACCATATATTAAAGTTACACTACATGAATAGACCAACACCCAGGTAAATATGTAATAGCATTTCTATTAAGTCATATTTCGTAAACAAAGTATAGTTTATATAAAGAAATAGATTATAATATCTTTTCTACACTACTACATTCCCAATAACTCAAAGGTGAGATTGGGCGATACATGGTGATTCTCCAAAGTATTCATGCTAGTTTTAAGACAAGATGCATGTATAAACCTATAACTAATAAAACAAAGCTTAGACTCATTAATGTCACCAATTTTTTTTAGGTTTACAGTCATTTTCATAGGGAGGGGAGCATATTCTTTCCAAGTTAGATGGGTGCATACTGGGTGCTAAGCTATTTTTTGGGGTTGTTATGCCACCGAATCCACTATATGACACTCATGATCTCCAACCACGACATGTAAGCAATCAAAGGGATGTCCCTATAAACCTAAGCTCTAAGTATATGCCCACTATGTGGTGCAAGTTTTTTGAAGATTATTCTAGATGGTATTAAAGGTATCAAAAGAATAATCATTTTCAATGATTTCCATGTTTTGAGATGTGCTAAGTTGGTGTGCTCCACTAGGTAGAAAAAAGAGGGGCCCAATATTACCCCATATAAATTTTTAGTCTACCCTTGAACTAGTCTTTCAGCACCTTTCTTGGGAAAAATTTAGTCACACTCTAATATAGCTCTACCTTGAAGTTTTCTAGTCCTTGAATGTTAAGCTTGATCTCTTCAGTGGTTTCATCTACTTTTATCAATGCAGCCTTGAGTGTAGAAACATACATGCTCTTCATTTATTTTATGAAGGCTTCTAGTCCTTTATCTCTCCTCACCCTTCCATCTAAAATGTTCCCTTGCTCACTTGACTTTGTTTGAAAGGAATAAAAGAGTGCTTCTAGGTCTTACTCCTAGATTTTCATCTTGGCACATAAGGTGTTCACCTATGACATAACTTGCATGATTAATCCTACCCAAAATGAAATCATGTTTCATTAGACCATCCTTCTCTTATTTCACCTTTTGATGGAACATGTTGATGATTGATGCTTGAGTGGTGAATATGTCAAAGATGGAGTCCACTTCTTCTATTCCCTCTTCTCATTTGGTGAAGAGGTCCTTCACTATATCAATCTTTTTATTTAGCTCTCTTATAATGGCTTCATAAGGGTCTTCTTATTCCTCTATCATTGGTTTCATCTAGGGGGCATTTTTTTTTACTAGCACACAAAATTTATCAACTTATTTCATTTTTGAGGTATCAACACCATCTAAAAGAGATGGTTTTACTTCTTTAACATGCTTGACGAGCTACTAGAGTTTGAGATTCATTGCCTTAAATTCTTACTCTACCTCTTGCATGATCTATTTTCAGTTATTGTCATGAACATCATTGATGATGTTCTTACATGTTACTGATGAGGCCATTTTGAGGGGTACATTTGCTAACCTTACAAGGTTCATATCCCTAGGATTTATAAGCTCTTAGTCATGACCCTCTTTTGGTTTCTTGGTGCTTCAATGAGGTTCATCCATGTAAAAATTGAGATCCCAAGAAAAATAATGTCACATTAGGGTTGTGGTAGTTTTGGGGTGCATGTACTCCATCATATAAAATGCATCATCTTTAGTGAACCCACTCTATACTTTTTCTATGTAGCTTAGCTCGTATTCCTGTTCCTTGACTAGCTCTTTCCCTTCTCCACTAGAACTTATGCTTCTTCTGGTTATTTATTCTTCTCCTTCTTCTTCTTATTCTAGATTTTATTCCTCTAACTTTTCCCTATGGTTCATCTCTTCCCTTTCCTTAGTGATATTTTAACCATCTTCTTTTTAGAGGAGTACTTCATCAGACTTTTCCCCCTTGTCTACTTCTTCTTGTTATGTTTATTTTGAATGAACCTATTTGGTGTCAACCTTACTTCCATCTTACCCCAATGCAGTCTCTACTATCTTCTTCATTTGATATTTTAAGGTTCCAACATCACTTTATTTGTCTTCAGGTGCCCCTTCAAAACTAAGGCATGCTTATTGTGCATCTTCCTCTTCTAGGTTGGGGTGGGCACTAGACATCTCTTTAGTTGCCTTACCATTTCTAGGTTCCATGTTAGTGGAAACGTTTTCCTCTCTATATTTCTTCATTATAGCCCTTTTCTCCTAGGTTACCTTCTCTTCTATAATTTTCCTTTTTCTTCCTTCTCTTCTTCAACATTTTTCTTCTCATCTTTCCTTCTTTTGGACTATGCTTTGCATTTCTTCTATTTTGCCTTTATCTCCTCAACCTTTACTTGATCAATCTCAACTTGAGTCAATTTCTTAGCCCTCATGGCCTCTTTTTTATAGTGAAACTTTAGTTCCACATCAATTTTATCTTAGTATAAGCCCATGTCCTCCTATTTTCACTTTAATTCCTCTTTAGTTAGTGTACATATGGGTCTTTGTTGGGATTCTCACCTTTTCCTTATTCCTTCCTCACTTTCATCTCCTATGACTTATGTTCCTTCACTTATATTCTTCACTCTTCAGATTTAACCATCTCAATGGCTTATTTGGACATCTTGACCTTTATCATTTCTTCTCTTCATTCCTCTAGTTTTAACACCTTCTACATGTTGACTTCACTGAGGCTGAGTTTTCTCCATCTCTACATCTTCTTTTCCAATTTAGTCTGAGTGGATGGGGAGGGGGTTTGTTTACTTGATGAGGATACCTCATCCTTAGGCACAATATACATGCCCCTCCTAGTTGTTTCTTCCTTCATTTACTCTTCCTCCTCTTCCTCCTCTATGTCATATAAGATTGTCCTAGGCACCATAGGAGGAACCTTCCCTTTCTTCTTTTCCCTTGTGTTAGGGGAAGCCTTTGGCATGAACCACACATGCTTCTTTATGGATCTCTAAGGATAGGATTCTTATTTTGAGGAATTTTTTAGATTTATTCACTCATATATTTCTTCCAAGGTCTCCCCCTTCTTCTTCTTGGGAGACTTATTCTTTTCTACTAGCACCATAGTTCTTTTACGAATGATCTGAGTTGGGGGGTCTTCACTCTACTTGGTGATGAGGATCTTCTTCCATGGATTCATATCATATTAGATCATATAGATGTGCCCAATGAAGGTCACCTATTTGAGAGGATGGATGTCAATGTGATCCAACTCATCCTTTTCATCCTTAATGGCCTTCCCATCTACATAATAAAATTGGCATCTCAATCTATTCCTCTCCATATCTATTTCCTTGGCTAGAATGTCTAACTATTTTGCATTAAGAATGTAGTGTAGCATGTCCCTAAAGTATTTTGTTGAGAAGGAAAAGGGGATATTTAGCCACCATGACATGTTTCCATCAACTAATAATAATAGTACTACATAATAGTGATGCATTATGACAATGTTTACCATTCCTAAATACTCTAATGGAACCCTTGAGGGATGCACCATTCTAGTATGAAGGCCTTTATGTACTTATTACACCACCCTATGATGTGAATCTTATATTTGGAACTAAAAGAGGAGGGGCTCATGAAGTCTTTGTACTTCTATACTAGGTAATCATTATGTTCTAGATGGACCCAGAGGTTATTCTCATCCCCATCTATAATTCTAGTTCTTCCATGACAATAATAATGAGAATGGATCCCCATATTAATGTCCCTTTTACCCTATGACACTCTTATGCATTGTTCACAAATTCATCAATAATAAATTTGGTCATATTTAATTTCATGCCCTATGTCATGTGATATGTGATACAAAGGTATTTCTTAGTCACATTGATCCATTAACCACCTGGGCATAACTTGGATCTTATAAGTCATGCCACTACCCTCATGTCAAGGTCCTTTAACTTATTGATGGGGAATGTGAAACCTAGCTTAAAATACTTTAAAAGCTAGGCCACATGCTTCACCTCCTCATCATCATCCATCATCTAATGGATGTCATTACTAGTGTCTAGAAACCCATTTATTCTCTTTATCAATTACACTAAAATATTCATACACCTCCCTATGAAGTAAATATAGTCCTCATGGATGTGTGAAAGTAGGAATTGAACTTGCTCCTCTGGCTTCCTGAAGTATGACATCTCATAAAGTTGATTTTCAGTAGATGTTATCAATTTCTCTAAAATCAAGACATTAAATAGGGAAACACCTTGCACCATCTTGTGACCTATGTCCACCATCCAATCTTGCATGATGTCTTAAAAATGACTGGATGTGTAGTGATTATATTTTTTTAGCTGGCAAATGTGTGTAAAAAAGTGTCAATACTCCCCTATTATTACCTTAAGAGGGAACTAATTTACTTGTTAGGAAATTTTATTGAGTGCCTCAGTGTCCACCTATATCATGCTCACTAATTAGACTTGTTGTACCATTATTTTTGTAGTGTCCACTTTAGGCACTATACATGCCCATTTTAGGTCTTGTTGTGCCTACTGAGAGCTTGATACATTCCATTTCTTCACTATACTAAACCTGTTAGTGTTGAAGTATAGTAGTTGCAATTTATCAAAGCCTTGAAGGATGATAGAACTTCTATAATCATGGGATCTATGACTATTCCCTTGGCTCTTGATATTCATTAACCTTTAATGTTGGCCTGGGTAATCACTCTCTTCACTACCTACCTAAATTTTTTAGGATCCTCTCTCCACACTTTTTCAAATCAAACTTACTATGAATGTGTTCCTTCATAATATGTAATCATTTACTCTTAGTGCTTGAAAATACTCAAATTCTCACTAGTATAGGGTATTCTCACCTTGGATCTCTAGTTTTTACTTAGGTGCACTCTTAATCTTAAGTTCATATAAACTTTTTAACCTAAGCAAGTCTACCACTTGTTAATTCATACCCTTTCCTAATCTACCATCATTACTATAGGTCCTTTATGGCATGACAATACTTAGATTTCTTGAAAAATGCAAAAAAATTAAAAATCCATGAAAATATTTTATGTTTAATGAATTAAATGCATGTCTTTGTGTCCTTACCACTGCTTCATTAAATTATCTCCAATGGTAATTTGGTGAAGTGATGTTTAATTCAAACAGTCACTTCCCACTCAAATTTAGGTGGATACTAGCTATCTTAGATGATTCTTCTCTTGCACTTGTTTACTTGGCATGACCTTCACCTTCCTTATGGTAACTTGGGTGAAGTGCCTCACATGTGCATGATTTATCCTCCTTAGTTCCAGTTCCTCTTCTAATTACACTTTCATTTCAAGCATGCTTCTCTATTTTGGCTGGTTTCTTGCACTTCATCTTGCTTTGACCTATCCTACCCTATACAAATCACTTATGCTAGCCCTCTAACACTTCATATTCTATTTTTATTCTCTTACACATGGTCAAATTGTGTATCTTCAATTTTTTCTTGCACCCAACCATGTTGAGAATCTTCACTTTCTTATTTGGTCTCTAGCACATGATCAATTGATGGGCCTTTTTCTAATTATGACACAAATATTAACTTTTTGATTATGTATTTTGTCATTTTGTTCTCAAATATTTAAGGTCTGGTAACTTCCTCATGCCCAAAAACTTAGGCATATAGTCATAGTTGCTTAAAAATCAAATAGACTCAACTCACCTGACTAATATTTTATGAAAAATCACTAGAGTTATTCATTTTTAGGCCCCCAAGAGCCCTATAATTTTTTACTTATGCACATGGATATTATTAATCTTATACTTGTATCTAGTAAGTTTCATGTGTTTACCACTTAGATGTCTAGCCTCATGCACTTAGAGGGTGCAAATTCTCAACTCACCTAATTGGAATTATGCATGAAGGGCCAAATGAAATCCTAAAAGTTAGGTTTTATTTGAATTCCCATAACTTAGGTGTCATGGCGTCATGTGATTATAAAGTATAAGAGCTTTATTTACCCAACTATAATTATACATGAAGTGTAAGTAGATAAGTTCTTATGGCCACCATGCCCCCCTTACTACCTATTTAGACTATATAAAGAACAAAAATCAAAATCAAAATAATGGTTTAGCTTGAGACAAAGTATATTTTGGTTAGATCAACTTCAATCTAATTAATGAAAAATAATTTTGTGTTCTTATGGCATAAACACCATCTTACTACTAATACAACTTCAACCAGTTGCCATTGAAATGCCCTAGGTGCATTTCATTGGACAACATGATCAGCTTACATGTACCTATCTCTAAGATGTGTTGGATGATGTAGGGGCCCATCCACCTTATTTTCAGTTTTCCTAGGTGCTTAAGGTACTTTGAGTCATATAGTAGCACCAATGTTTCTTTAGTCAACTCCTTGCACTTGATGTGCTTGTTATGCTAGAGCTTCTAGCGTGCCTTTTTGATTTGTTGACTCCATCTTGGTTGCGTCTAATTTTCATCCAAGTGCTCCAAGTATTTCAACCTTATGTTTAAATATTCTCAATAATCTAAGTGATTAATTCATGTGATGCATAAGGATGGAACCAAGAATTCTATGGGAAGAACTATTTTATCACCAAACACTAGTTTAAATAGTGTAGCCTTATTTAGGCACTTATATGTCATGTGATACACCCATAGTACCACTAAAAAGTGATCATCCTAATCACTGAAACCATCATTACATATATTTGTTAAGAAAATTATTAATATCTTATTGAATACTTCAACTGTGCTATATGCTTAGGGATAATATGAGGTGGTCTTGTGGTACACTACCTATATCTAGTTAAGAAGATGAGCACCATCTCATTGATGAAATGAGTACCCCTATCACTAGTTAGACATAGTGATAACCAATATCGACTTATTATATTCTCTCAAATAAATTTAATATATATTATGGTTGTGTAGTATTTTATTAGTGTGGCCTTGGCCCACTTAGTGAAATAGTCAGTGGCTACCAAAATATACCTTGCACTTGTGTGCCATGATGTGAGAGTTATTGGTCCAAAAAAATCAATGGCCCATTTCTAAAATGGTGTCTTGGAAAGAATGGGGATGAGATTCATCTCATGTTGGTGGTTGGGCTTTCTGATATGCTAACATATATCACATTCCTTGGTGCACTCCTTTATGTCTTAGAACAGGCTTGGCCACCATAAGCTTGATTGTAATATCTTGCACATCATTATGTCTCTAGCACAATGGCCTCTTATGATTCCCTCATTAAATTTTTGTAATATGGATTCAATTTCATTTTCTAAAACACACTAGTTTAGGAATTCATCTCTACTTAGTTTGTACAACTCCCCCTTAATGAGTTGAAAGGGGGCAACAAGATCATAAGTTACTTTTTCTATTTTTTGACATGGTCTAGGGTGAAAATCCATACATTAAGAAACCAACAATATTTTCCAAGTATTTATGGATGTGTTAGACTCTAAATAGTTACATTTCTAAATTTCATCCTTAATTAGTGCCACCACATCACCATAATTGATGTGAGACAAATGGTTTAGCCCCTAGTTTTGCTTTCTAGGTTTAACAATAATGGAGAACTAGAACTCTTAGAATATGATTATTCATATACATATGTATCCATGTAAAATATTCTTTTTCATTATGTACTTGATCACCTTATGATTAGTGAAAAAGATGAATGGGGTCACCAATAGATATTCCATAAATTTTTGCAACTCATAGACCATTACCAGTGTCTCATGGTCGGTGGTGGTGTAATTATATTTTGCTTACATAAATTTCCTACTTGTAAAGGAGAGTGGGTGGTACATATTTCCATCACCTATTTTCACCAATATGGAACCAATCATAGAGCTTTAAGCATAAACATGGATTTGGAAAGGAGTAGTCTAGTCTAGGAATTATAGAATTAGCATGCTAGCCAACTTCATCTTTAATGTTTTAAAAGCCTCCTCTTGCATGTCACCCTAATATAATGGGTCATATTTTCACAAGATCTCCTATAGAGGTGATATGATCTTGGCATAACTCTATGTAAACATTTTATAGTAGCCACAATATCCTAGAAAGGCATGAACATCTTTCTACATTGATAGAGTCTAGATCTAAATTATGATGGCTATCTGCATAGGGTAAATAAGTAAACCATCCTTGTAGATGATTTTCTTAAGAAATGTCCCAAAACGGGTTTCAAAGATGCACTTATTTAGGTTTAAAGATATATATAGCTACTTGCACCTCTCAAATATGAGGCATAGATTGTCATAATGGTCCTTCACAAGGCCATATAAAGTATAATCATTGAGATAGACTTGGAGGAACATATAGATAAATTCCTTGAAATCAATGATCACCAATCTAAATAATATAAATGACACATTCTTAATTCCAAAGGTCATATAAGCAAAACAACCCCATTTAATTAAAAAGATTATCTTAGGCTTATCCTCCTCAATCTACACCTAATGGTAGCCTTAAAAACCATTAGTGAAAGTATAGATTTTACAACATGTGATGCCATCTAGGACCTCGTCAGTGAACAAAGTCAAGAATAGGTCAGTGACATAGGTGGTGTTTAGAAGTCTATAGTCAATGTAGATCCATATGCACCCATCCTTATTGATGCTTCTGACCATTAAACTTAACCATTTAGGCTCTTGTATAGGGTAGATGATGTCAGTGGCAATCATTCCATCAATCTCTATTTTCACCTTGGCATGAACATTGGGATTCATTCTATAGGAGTGATTCCTGACAAGCCTCATGTCATCTACTATCTTGGTGCCCATTTTGAAAATGGAAGGGTGGGTACCCTTCATGTCTCAATAATTGCATAAGAATAAGTCTTAAAAATCCTTCAAGAGGTCTATGATTTGTGCCATTTCTACCTCAGACTAGTAGGTACCTATAGTGGCTATGTTTGTCTTGCCTTTTATGTTGATGTCTACTTTAGTGGTCTTGAGTGGTATGTAGTAAGGTTAATTCCTCTCTTGATGATAGTATTCAATTTTTCATGTCCCCTTAGTTGTCTCAATTTTAAGATGATTTGGATCTTCTTCATTTGGGGCACTATCACCCATAAGGTGCACAACTTTTTATCTTCTTATTAGAGCCTTGCAATTTCACTCCTAGGTATTTTCATCCTCTTCACTTGATTCATTGTTAAACACCTTCTCTTTGAATAATGTTAGGAGTGATATTACTTTCTCCCTAAACATGTCTCTAAGTCATTCTTCCAGGATGGCAATGTCCTCAAATGCTACCCTATGAATGACTTGTAGTGGCTCTAATAGTATAAGCTTTGTGAAGAGAAGGAAAAGGTGTGCATGAACCTCTCCTTGAGTACTTCCTAGTATCTTATCTCTTAGTGCATTTCATTTATAATGTACTATGAGCACACTAATGTTTTTAAATTTCTATTAAAGGCATGTACCCATAATCTTTTGGGCATGTTCTCACCATAAACAGTCCAAGTCTATTCACACAACTGCATATGCATGATTTGGTTGGAATTTGCTGAGTAAACTAGTATGTCTAAGTCTTCATTAATATTTATAAACCTAGTGCATATTAATTCCATCACATCTTACCATGTTGGAAAGCTAGGCCTTTTCACTACCCACTAATGAGAAGTATTACTCTTTAGAGTATGCACTAGTGCACCCATCCTATCTATTTCATTGGGAATTCACACTTTAATGTCATGGAAATAGTTATCTATAGGTTTTCTCCCTTAAAAGTTTGGGAGGACTACAAGTATCCATTTACTTAGCCAAAAGACCCTTTTCCTTTGCTTTTTGTCATGGGAAACCCATTTATTTTGAGTTGTAATTAACCCTAATTAGTCTTCTTATAGATATCCTTGGCTTATTTTCACATACTAGGTGGCACCTTTAGCTAGTAACTTCATAAGCCTCTTTAACCCATTGATCATACATTACATTAATTATATCAGAATTTGATTGTCCATCCTCCTATTCAATCACTCCTTGGTCACTTGGGTTAAGCTTCTTGATGCCTCACACTATGTTGTTATAAATGTGTTTGATTTCATCTTTGAGATTAACATTTTTCACATATAGAGGCCCTTGATCACTTGATAGAGGGATCACCACCCTCTCTCTATCATTCTCAAAAGTCATGTAGTCCTTCTTGAAGCACATGTTCTTAATTGTTGGAATAACACCATGGCCTCCCTAAGAGCACTAGATATTTATCATTCTCTACCAACTTAATCACCTCAAAGTTGGCTTAGAATTTGATGCCCATAATATCTAAAATGGTGCCCTTCAGGATCTTGATAGGTTACACTCAGGTTTTGTTAGCCATAAACAACATATGAGGTGAGGGATTTAAGGGTGGTAATCTCATCTTATCCAAAGTAGTTTTGGTTATAATGTTAACCTTGATACCTATGTCACAAGGACCTCAGAAATATACCATCCATTATTGGTGGCATTTATTAGTAGTTCTTGGTCATACTTTACATTCTAAGTATGCCTTACTTTATGTGCCTACTTCATGTGTGGTATAATAAATATAATCATCTAAGATACAATCCCCTCCTTTGGTATCTTCCCTAAATTCTCTAAAATAAGTTTCTTAAGTAGGCACAACATCCATTTAGATTGTAGGAAGCATAGGATCTCAGTCAACTCATGTACTTTAACCTCCTAGCTATCTTGTTATTTGTGTGAGGTACTTGCTTGTACCTCTAGATATCTATCCAATTGGATCTCACCCTAAAATTTTTGTATTACACTCATGATTTGTTATAAGATGTCCTTATATCATGCTAGGTTAGGGTAGGGTGTATCTTTTGGCTATAATCATGTTATGTACTTTGCTCAACACGATTTGCCATATTTCAAGCACAGTTCTTTTGTTGGTGTATTAGGTGGTTATGTGGTAAACCTAATTTAAGTTGTGGTCTAAACCTTAAGTGGCTCCTTACAAGTCTGTTACATCTTGAGAGCACATTTTTAATCTCTTTGATTATGCCTAACCATGGTGGTAGCCTTATCTATGTTAGGCTAACCTTAAGTTAGGTTTTTATACAAGTATGGGTAATCCTTGATAGCATGTGATCCCTAATAATAATTTCACATTGTTTACATGAAGAAGTCACACTGGTAATGCTCAATAGACGTACACTTTTAACATGATTATGATGGGTTTATTCCTCCACCGCATCCTGCATCTTTCCCATGCATGCCTCACTATTTCCCATAGCCAATATTTTATTGGCCATAGCCTTCATTTCCTTGGCTTGCCTACCCTCTGACTGTGGTTAGATACATATCGTGTGACTATATATATTTTAGTGCATCTCATAAATGAATCAAAAATCCACTTTTGAATGGGTATAGGTATCACACATCTTGAAATAGATGGTAGTGTTGATTTAAATGGAACATTTCAATAGGGGATAGTTTTTAGATTCATGTGGCCCATGACAAACTTCACAACTATGTAGTAGGGTATGAACACTTATTTATGGATAATTATTATTTTTGTTCCACTCCATCTCATAATTAGTACACCATAATCCATTGTGAGTGTCATGTGCAAAACCAATAGTCAACTTTTATAGCTAAAAGGCCATTGACATGATCTACACCTCCATAAATGGGTTGACCCTACTATCAATAATACATACTACCTCATCTTAGATTGTAGATTCAAGAATTTTTAGGGGTTTATGAAGGTCTTCATGGACAACACTCTCTTGAAAGGTACTAGTAGGTCCCCAAAAAACCATTATACATGTTGGAAGGGGTGGATATTATATAGAATCTTAGAAAAGAGGGTCCTAAATTATGTGTCATATAGGTGCATGTGCTTGAATAACCCTTGGATAATTTATTGAGCACCATGATACTTTGTTTCTCAAACTCAAGAATATAAAATTACTTTAAGGAAGCCTCCTTTAGTATATCATAATCAACCATAACCTAGTTTGAATCATATTTTCAATACTAGGTATGGGCATGATCTAGCAAGGTGGTCACAAACTGAGTCACCTTGCACTCTAATTACATGATAATCTAGGCATACCATTGAATCTCATACTTGAGCACATGCTGTGTGGCATTCTCTATGCCATGATACTTAGGCAAGTGTGTTGCCATTTCATAATAAATTTATTGAAGGGGTAGTGATGGAGTCTAAAGCACTTACCACCTAACATATATGTTGGAGGGAGTCCTCTAATACCTCTAGTTGTAGGGTTGATCACTTACCCTATTGGTGTAGGTTTCACCATCGAGAATGATGACACAATACTAATCACTTGTGGCACTAGACCACTTCTTATGAGCTATTGCTTAGTTAATGCAGTTAACATCCTCTAAACATAAATGCTTGTGCTTTTGTTATACATTCTTGGGTTGGTAAATAATGGTTTTATGGTATTATAGTTAAATTCATCATAAGGTATCACTTGTTTGATTACAAAGCCTTTTTTCAAATATTGAAGTCTATCAAATTCAAAGTTAATAACAAGGCTAGTTATTATTCTATCTTCTAGTGGAGAAACCAGTGCATGATCTTATATTTCAGGTTCAAAAGGGGTAGTTACTTCTGATGCATCCTCATTTGCCACATCTTATAGGGACCCAAGGAATTATTCACCCAAATATTGAGTTCAATATCTTTCTTCCTTCTCTCTTTCCTCACATTGTCTAAATTCAAGGAATACTTTTCCATATTCTTCCCACTCATTACGGATCCTCTCGGCACTTCCAGGTTTTAGATCCTCAATCAACTTGTGCCTTCACTTGTTATAGTTCTACTTTGTCTCATGTTTTTCATCCCTTTCCATTTCACCTGACTTTCACTTCCCCTACTCACCTTTTACAATTTTTCATATACGTAAGGATTTTAGCCTTCCATTCTTATCATCTCAATACTATAATCCACCAGCAATTTTTTTAGTTCAATGTTGAGGCCTCTTATGAATGCACCCCTTAGTTCCTGAAATAACTCATACTCTACTCCTTTCGGGAAAAATAATGTTGACAATATGAATTTGAACATGTAGCTATTCAATGCACTGCTCCACTACTTATCTATAATGTGCATCCAAACATCATCTAGGTTTTCAAGCCTCTCTAAGCACTCCCTTGTCCACTTGATGCATTTGCCATAGATTTTTATTCTAAAGGTGGTATAGGCAACCAACCACTGGTACACATTCTTAGGTAGTTCAAAAAATAACACCTCATATAGAGCATCATATAGGTAGGTTTGCATTCATTATTTTGGCTTGTGTCCTTAGAATGTTGGATGCTTCTACACAAAACTATATTCTAATTTATCTATGCAATGCTCAATATTCTTGAGTAAAATTTAGAGCATAAATCTATTACACTATTATAGTAATAAAATTTAACATAAATCTCCATAATAGAACTAAAAAGTTGTAGAAAAGGTTTCCTTATTTAATTTACATTCTTAGTCATGTACTTAAAAATCAATTTGAGTCAGTTATGTACTTGTTACAAGTAGGTGAAAGAATATTAGAAGTCTATGGCATAAAACATATCAATGCACTACTATGTTGGCATCAATTTCACATAAGGCACAATCCTTGTACATTGACCCAAAGCAAAGTAGTGAAGGGACTGGTGCCCATATTGGGCTAGTTGAAACATGGTGCAACCTTATTCTCAATGGGACTTAGTCATTTTAAAAATGGACTTAGATATTCTATTAGTGTATGCCTCCTTGGATAAAATTAGAATTCTCAAGCCTTATTTAAGGGCATAAGTTTTATGTTGCAAGTTCAAGTCTTGTTGGGTATATCTCTTAATGGTGCAAACCATAGGGATAGTAAGTTAAGTGTCATTTAAGTGCTTAGATGAATCAATGGAATCGTTGATGTTCAAGTACTCATTCCTTAAGTTAGTGCTTCAAGTGTTATTACTTGGGCCTAATGCATGTTTTTTATAATACTTAGTCAATTTTATAGATATGCCAAAGTAGCTATATGGCATAGGGACACCATTAGCGACTTGGAATAGACAGTTTAATGTAATACACTCAATAATGAAGATTATATCATTACTCAAATATAAATCAAGTCACAACCATACATTAAAGGTACACTACATGAATAGACCAACACCCAAGTAAATATGTAATACCATTTCTATTAAGTCATAGTTCATCAACAAATTATAGTTTATAGAAAGAAATAGAGTATAATATCTTTTCTACACTACTACATGACCAACAAATCATAGGTGAGATTAGGAGATACATGTTGATTATCTATAGTATTCATGATGGTTTTAAGAAAAGATTAATATATAAACCTAGAACTAATCCTACAAATCTTTATTTTATTAATGTTGCCCCTTTTCTTCAAGTTTACACTTATTTTTATAGGCAAGGGAAAATTTTCTTACCAAGTCAAGTGAGTGCACAATGGGTGATAATTAGTCATTAGGGGTCATTATGCCACTAGATCCACTACTTTGACACCTAAAATATCTAATCACCTCATGCAAGCACTAAAAGGGGTGTCCATAAAAACCTAGGTGCTAAGCAACTACCTACTAGCTGGTGCTAGATCTTTGAAGATTCTTCTAGCTAGCACTAAAGGTATCAAAAGAACAATAATTTTTAATGACTTCCATGTAATGAGATATAATAAGCTGGTATGGTTCACTAGGTAGCACAAAGAGGTGCCCAACATGTAAAATTTAATTCTAATTGTTTTAAACCCAATCAACTATGGCTTGTCAAATGTCTTGTGGACTAGACAACATGTTTGTTAATTTTATGACATTGTCTTGATTTTTAATAATGGAGGTAGATTCTTCCCATTCATTATTTTTCATATTCAGAGCATTGCTATGAGTATTTGAATCTAAGCTATTAGAGAGCTAGGCTTTTAGACTTCAGAGTAAAACTATCAGACTTTAAATTATAACTATCAAAATTTAGAGATATGTTTTCTTTGTCTAAATCTTGTATTATTTGTTCATCTAACTATTGGTCATGTTCTCTAATGGTAACCATGGCTAAGGAAGACACACTAGTATGTTTTTGTTTAGGATGATCCACCCATATATATTTAGAAAGACCCATTGAAGGTATAACAGGAAAATAGAGAGATATTTGTTTAACATGAATTACATTAGAAATAGTCACATTTCTAGATCTATAGTCAGTTCATGTTGTAAATGTTGCTAACAAAGATCTACAAAGAGATATTAGATATCCTACCTTAATTGGTTTAGGTTCAAATATCATGAAATCCATAAGATACTCCTAGGATTATATGGTGACTAGTATATTCTATATGATTCCTTTAGGGGTAGTAGTGGATTGGTCAAAGACTCTATTATGTTGACAGTCATTATATTTATGGTAGAACTTAGATATACAAGTAAATTTAAAATGGAATTGTTCTCAATTATCACAATAATCATAGGACTACCAAGATCTCCATATTTAGGAATACATTTCCTGCTATTAAATCATTAATTTTTCTAGTTACCTAATATTTTTTTTTAAGATAATGCTTCTTTCTTCCTAGTGATTTGATGCCCAATCCTTTAACGATTTTATTTAACTCAAGACTATTCTTAATATATGTTAGTATTTGAATTTATATCTTCATCTCTTTTAATCCTTGCATCAGTTTAGAATCCTCCCTAAGTTTCTCTTCTTTAAGTCTCTCAAGAAATGGAACAGTAAGGGGATCCTAAATTATGGTTCGTGTGGTTATGGCTTCTACCTTTTTTTTAGTTGGTTCTTGGACTACAGGTGATTCATGGGTGTTTTCATCATTTTTAATTTTAGTTATGGTGATGATTGAATATATTAATACCTTTCCTAATATGATTTAAACATTATTACATTCAGCTAAACCACTTATGACATTACTTTCTTGATCAACTCCATAAACATGTGTATTTTGCCTATTCATTGGATTTGACACTAGTTGGGTAGGTAAATGTGGTTGGTTAACTTGTTTCTCAATTGGTGATGGCTAAGGTTGTGAAGGCATAAAGGCCTATTATGGAGGAAATATTTTTTGTGGCTTATATTTTTGATTTTACCATTGAGGTGGTGATTGTTATACCTAATGTGGTTATTAGTTTTGATGTTGTGCACAAGGTTGATTTTGAGGCATTCCCCACATCTATGGAATCCATTCTTGAGTAACCTAAGGTTGTGGTTGTGGTGGTACCCATATTGGTAGTGTGACATTTCCAACCCATGGTGTCATCCATGAATTGGGAGGAAATCTTGGGCCAAATTGATTTTGAGGCTGGGAGTATTAGATTCCTTATGTTTTGATAAATTTCACTTCCTCAACTTTATTTTATACTTATTTGACATGGTTTATTATGATAGGAAGGTATTTTAATTTCTTTGTGTCATGGTCTAGGTCATAAATAACACATACCTCTATTTTATCTAAAGGACAATCTTTTACCACATGTTTGAGTTTGCATCTAAGATAATATATTAACAAGTATTTAGTGTTGGTAGTATTGGATTTTTATTTGAGGCCATATAAGGTAGATGAAAATTTTACTAGAATATCTATTTTGAAATTGACAAATTCTTCCATTAATTATCCAATTGCATGTGATTTTCTTAATCTTGATTTACTTATGCTATGTATTGTCCAAGTGTAGTTATTACATAATGCAAAAAATTGATGGATTATTAACTTATCAGTGTCACCCTTTCCCATTATGTTAAAAGCATCACATGTATCATCATCTAACCCTTTAAGATAGACTATATTGATGACATCCTTAGTGATTTGGTAACCAATATATTTATGGATAAATATAAACCTATCTAGGTAATCTTCTAAGGTTTCATCTTTATTTTTTTGATCTTGACAAAGTCATCCTTCCGTTATCTAACTCTATAATAATCCTGATATTTATATAGAAATGTAGTTTGTATTTTATTCTAAGTGGTTATGGAATTAACCTCAAGGCTCATGAACGATCTCATGGATGCATCCTTGAGTGTATATGGGAATAACTTTAACTTTTTATTATCTATGACATAGTCATATGTTTTGCAAAGAACCTAAAATTCAAAGAGGAATTGATCTAGATCCTCTAAGGATTTACCTCTAGAAGTAATTAAAATAGATAGTAAGATATTTTGTATGGAAGTTCCATCATTAGGACCTAAGATGATTGGATAAGAAAATATTATACCCTATTAAGGCTATTGATCATGGTTTTCCACATGTGCATATTCATCTCCCATACTTTCTTCCCAACTTTGGTTATCAATCCAATCTAAATTCTCTTATTGGGTGCTCAACTTATGTCTATCTCAGGAGGATGATCTTCATTACTAATCCTATCTTCTTCCTGTAGAGCTTGTGGATCAAATCTAACTATTCCAAAAAGGGGATTTTTAAGATCAATTCTCCCTATAAGAGAAGATGTTCTAAATAGGATTCTTCTTGTAGGATCTATTTATGAGGATGAACCTTGTTTAAGAAAGGAATTAGAAAAAGTTTGTAAACAAATTTCAATTGCCTTTATTTCACTTCTTGATCTTTCTATCAAGGATTGGATCCTCTCTTCTTTTTTTATTTTGGATATTTTATAGATAAACTCTCATTGAGAATATATTGGGCATTTCATAAATCTAAGGATTATTAGATTATTTTTTTTCTTTTTTGGAGTGGATGAATGTTTTCAAATTTACGTATATAACTGTAATGTAGGATCTCACTAACACTTATTGATGAATTTCCATAACAATAGTGATAAAAATGATAGGTTTTTATAATTCTCATTTAACTAATCAGTGGATTAGTCTCATTTTCTACTAGTTTTAGTGTATAATGCTATATGTAATGAGACCATTGGATATTGGAGTTTATAGTTCACTATTTGGTTGATTTATTTCTATTCTGATGTCTAAATCCTAAGAATAGTAAATAAGATTCTAACTCTATTTTATGAAAAAGTAAATCTAGAAGGTTTAATAGCTAAAAATCTTCTATGTCATTCACACCATCAAAATCCAAAATTTAAACATATAGCATAAGACATTATGATGTCATCACTCAACTTGCTCAGTTGGCTAAGACAGTGTGATATTCCAAAATGTGAGGATGATATCTATTGTCATTTAAATTTATCTTAACAACTTATAAATATGAGATGAATTATAAAACCTTACTTTACATGAAATTTAAGGACACACTCTTGAAAAAACTTACATCTAGCCACTAATGACCATCAATTAGGCTTTTAACCAATTTCTACCAAAATGCATAATTTGGCTTAAAAACACTAAAACACATTAAATGAGTTGAAATTGATATATTCAAGTGTTGATTTTGGCTAGAGTGTCATTAAATTAGGTAATGAAATTTATGAAGCAACTAACTTTGATCAAATCATTTCAAATCAAAATGCCAATTTTGCACCTAAGTGCTCTAGATTGCTCTTTTCTATCAAATTTCTTGTATGAGACACGTGCCTTTATTATTTTGCATTAACAACATCCTAAATGGGATAGTGGATCCAAAACATCTAAAATTGACTTCCAATTCCAATTTAATCAATTTTTGGGCCAATAATATGACATTTTGACCAGTTTGATTAATTTGTGTACAAATTGCCAAGGTTTTACATCAAAGTTGACTAATCATGTTTGAGGCTAATTAAACCAAATCAAGAGATCAAGTTAATTTTCCATGGAAATTTTTGAATATTTATTTTTATAAATTGATTATCATTAAATACATCATAAAATGACATCATCATATAGGGTGGCATCCATAAGCCATAAATGCCACAAATATCTAAATTCATGCCTCCCATGCCTCATTAAGACTGTCCATGCCTAGTTAATTCCCCTCTATCCCAAATATTTATGAGACTATTTATTAATTTTAATTATATAATTAAATTAATCCTTAGCCACACATCTTCATCTGGATATGGATGATTCAGGTTAATTCTAAACCATTCCAAAAATTTATAAATAGGAGGCCTTACCTATTGAAGTTTAAGCTCTTTTATGCCAAACTTATAATGCCTATATGTATTAAAAATAATTGAATATTAGTGTTATAATGCCCAAATGATGAGCCAAGCTAAGCCAAGTCAAAGCCAAATAATGTTCCAAGGAGAGATGGAGGTAGCCACACTTCATTGATGCAGACTTCATGAGCACAAACTGAGTAAGCCATTACAACAAGCATTTTGGATCATCCAAGAAAGGTTAAGGAAGTTACTTATTTCATGTTTTAGTTGTGTTTTCCATTTTTATTTTTTTATGTAAGCTCCTCTTCTGAGATAGGCTTAATGTGTTAGTTTAGTTTGTTTTTGATTGATTTATTTTATTCACTAATACAATAATAATCTCCCCCTATTGCAATCCCATGTTCACAACTCTTGAATAAATAATAATCAATTGAATTGAATTTAAACAACCTATGTATGTAATGGAAACACACTTGTATTAAAGGAAATTCATACTTTGATTTTGAAAATGAAATCACACTTTGATTTGAAAAATAAATTACACTTTTATTGAAAACAAAATCACAATTCTATTGAAAAGGAAATCACTCTTACATTTAAAAGAAAATTCACACTTTATAGTGAATGAATTATACATAGATTAAATAAATAATTATAAACTAAAAACTAAAAATACCAATTTATCATGATTTTTAGAGAGAAGTGGGCCCTTGCTCCTTCCTCATAATAGGAACAACTTTAATTAGTAATGAAAAGGAATGTTGAACTTTATTTAAATATCAATGTAACATATAAAGATATGAAAACCTACATTAAAATGTTTCTTCTAATTAACTCAATGATGAACTAAATTTTTGAATCCTCTAGAATGAGAAGGAGACATGAATTTAAAGCACATCTCAATATCTATTGATAGAATATGAAATATAGTGATCTAAATGGTCAAATTTCCTTATTCAAAATATATATGATCTAGGAATTAGATCCCATGCTTATAGGAAGGCATTGAAATTAAATCAACTAATAATAAATATAAAATAACTAACATAGATCCAAAGATATTTATTAATAGAAGTACAAATATATTTGCATCATTTTAGATCATTACTATCAATTTTAATATCTAAAATAAGATATCTAAAAATGGAATTATATTTATATACAATATATATCTTTAGAATCACTATCATGATCTATAGGATCTAGTTGGACATCTTTGAAGCATTCATGGGCATCTTCAAAGCATCTTCAAAGTGTCTTTTCCAAATCTCAAAAATATTACCAAAAAGGTTTACAAAGTTGTTTGATGTCTTCTCAAAATGGTCTCACCATAGGGATGTACTTTTATACACAAAACTATGCTCATTTCATCCAAATTAGACACAATAATAAGATAAAGAATCATCAATGTATCACATACAAACAAAGGAAAATTTCAATCATTTTCAACTTAGATAAGACTTTAATTATTAAATGAAATGTTTCATATAACCAAAAGGCAAAATTTATGGACAATTTATATTAGATATAATGAGCTATATGGAATGCTCATTAGCTATTGTAGCAGGGTCCCAAGAATCACTATGTAGACTATTCAAGGCATGATGATTGGTATAATTACCAAGGAATATACATATCAAGCAAGTGAATGGTGATATGAGATACTAACTTAGGGTTTTAAATCACTATACAAATTACCTTCTTTTTATATAGGCCTAGTAACCAAGCTCCTATAGATAGTCGTGCTAACAAGAGGATGCATGTAGGATTACTAGTATATATCATTGTTTGCATTTTACTTAAGCTAAAAGGAAAGGTCCATAAAATAAAAGGAAAGATTAATAATATTGAGAATGAAAAATTGATGGAGATTACTATAGACATCTATTTATTAACACCATTTGTGTTGAAATTGTCAATCTTACTAAAAATTTGTGAAAATGCATACATTAATCCAAAATCACAAAAAATGTGCTAAATGGTTTGAAATTATTGTATACAAGTGCTGATTTAGGATAATGTATCTCTAAATGGGAAATAAATTTTATGTGATTATTATATTTTCTCAATTCATTTTGATTTAAAATGATGAAACTACATTTTGGTGCTTTGGATCACTCTTTTCTTCTAATTCAAAAGCACACAACATGTGTATGTGTTATTTTGTGTTGATAACATCCTAAATAATATGATGGTTTTTATGCAGCTAATATTTCCTTATAATTCCTTTCTAGTCAAATTATGACCCAATAATATGAATTTATGACCCGTTTGATTAATGAAGTGCACTAATTTTTAGATAATTGCACTAAAATTGATTAATCTTACTTAGGCAAATTAAACCAAATTATGAGCTTATGTAAGAGTTTCATGGACGTTATTGAATATTTCTTTATCAAAAATTGATTCCTATTATATACATAATCAAATGACATGATTAATGGGGTGACATTCATAAGACATAAATACAACAAATATCAAAATTATGGCTTCCCATGCCTCTTTAATGCCCCTTCCTCCCAAATATTGATTAGGAAATTTATGGATTTTATTTACATAATTGGATTATTTCATGGACACACATATTGATCTTGAGATGGATGGACATGGTTGATCTTGATCAATTTGAAAAATCTATAAATAAGAGGGCCAAGGCCACTATTATTAATCTTAATTTGTGTAAACTTATAATGCAAGATTCTCTCTACAAGCCATTTGAGTGTAGTTTGATAATGATTTATTTACAATAGGATAGCTTCATTTACAGGCATAATATTGATTTAATATCATGAGTCTAGATTACAGTTGGTGTTCTTGAGATGGTGGAGAAGCTTGCCTTACACCATTGTTTAAGACTTGAGCACCAAATCAAGGGCGAAAACATGTTTTGAGTTGCATATGGATGGTGGGATGTTCTTGTGAAGGTAACTTATGTTTTCTTTCTTTCATTGAGTTATTAATTGTCATTTGCATGCCCCATTGAATAGGTTGGCCTAGGTTATTATGTTTTAATACATTTTTTGTGTTTTTCATGACTAATGCTTGATCTAAAAATATTTACAATACATATCTACATCTTGGCATGCCCGATGGGATAATACAACCCATTAAAGAAAGGAAGACATTTTGGAAAGCTTAGATTTCATTAAACACCATTGAAAATATTTTAACATCAATTTTTAGCTTGTTTTTCTTATGTTTTTGATATTTTTTGTCGATACAGATAGTGACCAATGTTGATTTTGGGTGATCGAAAATAGTAAATGCTAACCAACATCGGTTAGGTTATAGGAAAAATATGGCTAAAAAATTATGTTTTTAGAGCTTTTCTTAAATTTCCATTTTGTCATTTGAGGTTTTAAGTCTCTTGTCTAAACATTTATTCCTAATCTAGAAGTTTTCTTTTGGAGATTTTATCCTAACATTGTGCTAACAAGTTTTTTTTGTCAAAATATTTTTTTCCTAAGGGTTCACATGTGACATTATTAGTTATTTTTTACCAGCATCAACTAATATTATGATCGACATCAATCTTGTAGAAACTAGCGTCAATCATTGTTGACTAACGTTGATCTTTGTGTGTAAAAAAAAGAGAACCCGAGAGTAAGAAATCTAAAATTACTTGTTTCATTATGAATTATGCTTCAAATCTAAAGTAAGCTCTCTAACTTTTTTTTTATGACCAACATGAAAAAGTGGTTGATTTTAGAATAATTAAGTATTTAACCTTCCCTTTGGTGTTTAAAAGGAACCTAGATGAACATGTTTAAATCTTGAACCTTTCCTTTGTTGTTTAAAAAATAACTTATATGGTTTATTTGATTATTTTATCAATGTTTTTCAACGTTTTTGAGAACTAAGGCCAAGGGGCTAAGAACTTCACTAAAAATTTCAATTTGTTGTATAAAATGAACATTCACTCAAATTTAAAAATTCTTGAAGTGTTATTTTATGCAAATCATTAATTTCTTGTTAGATTGTTTGAGTAAAAGAACCATGCATGTATGCTCTCCCTTGTCCCCTTTAGGGAACTTGGGTGACCAAAATAACCTTTTTCATTAATATTTTGCCTTTTTCCAAGGCATGAAAAGGAATTTATGTAGGCTTTCCATAAAAACCATATGGTTTGGGTGATCTAGAAACAACATCTCAAGCCTTTTCACTTAGATAATTTTATTTCATGCCATGGCCTCTTCATGAATTATTTAGGGAATCTTTGAGCTAGGGTTTCATCTTCTAGAATTAACTTCAACCCCTCTTCATGGGGGGTATACAAATTGAGAGCAACCCACTGGGACATCTGCTTGAGTAGTTAAGCAAACTCCATTAGTGGTGATCCAGATCTAAACATATGATCGATTAGGACATCACACTACACTAAGAAGTCGATGGATGTATTAGTTATGAAGAAAACAAGACATTTTCACAAAAAGCTAATTAACATGGATATAATTGATGTGTTTGTATCTCTAGCATTATCCATGATTAGCATTATCCATGATTAGGAACATCTAGGTAGTTATAAATTGTAAGTTTTAGATAACCCCACTTATTACAGAGTATTCTTGATGTAGGATGAGTAACTCGAAGGTCCATATCACCATAAAATCTCTTGGGAGAGGGGGGTTTAAAATGCCCTACCAACTCATGCATTTTTATTTTTGGATTAAAAATTAAAATCTTTCCAAGAGAATGTATAAAAATAGATTTTAATAATACAAAGTAACCTTGTCAGTTTAGGGATTAGGATGATTTACGTAGTTGTAATTGGTATTTTTAGTCTTTACTTGGTCATTGATTTCAATCAAAACTTGTTTGTCAATAAAGTGTCATAACCAAATACATTGTCCACTATTTCTTGATTAAGGAGGCTTTACATTGGTCAAATGTAAATCATCTTTGCCTTGTTCAAAATTTCATCTTAAACATTGTGTTTATTTCACTAATTAGCATAGTTATGCTGCCCATTTGAGTCTAAACCATTTTCAAAAAAATCTTTAATTCTTTCATTGATAATTCAAATTAGGAATTAGACCTCTCTAAGTTTTAGGTTAATGTGTTGATTGCTTTTACCATTTTCACTTGACTTGAATTAACTTTGGTTTAATTTCCTATTTGGGTTGAAGGCTATTTATAGACTTATCATCATTTGATCATTATAAAATTAGGTCATCAAGTATATCACTCACACTCTAAGTTACAGAACACATTTTATTCTACTCTTATTACCATATGGTGACATTGTGCTACCCATTTAGTTCTATTTTTATACTTATGAATTATTTCATGTTTTCACATCTTAAGTTTCTTGGTTTGCATTATCACCTTCCTAATCTAAAGGTATTTATTCTAATTTTTTAGTAGCAACTCATCAAAGTTCAACTAGCTTTTATGGCAATGATGTATCTTTCAATCTATGTTTGGTGTACTAGTTTAGACTTAGGTTTTTGAGTTATCATACCCTATTCTAATTTATATGATTTAAAACCTACCCAAGGTTGAGTAATTTTATGAATGAATTATTCTAATTTTATGGTACTAGGATATAGACATCTAATTCCTAACACTATTTTTTTTAAAATTATCAATCTTACTCAAATTGCACTCAAATGCTCAATTTAGGTCAAAATCACTAAAAATGTGCTAAATGGTTCAAACATGTCATATACAAGTGCCAATTAAAGCCAATGTATCCGTAAATGGGGAAATAAATTTTATGTTATTCTTAAATTTGATCAATTAATTTTGAGTCAAAATGATGATCTTGCCTTTTGTGCTCTAGATCACTCTTTTCTTCTAATTCATTAGTACACATCACATACCTTTGTTATTTTGTGTTGGAAACATCCTAAATGGGAATATAGTTCCAACACATATAACATCACCTTCCAATTCTTCCTGAGTTAAATTAAAACCCATTAATATGACTTTCTAACAATTTTGATTAATTGAGAACCAATTTCCAAAGAATTACACAAATATTAATTAATCTTGTTTAAAGCTAATTAATTCAAATCAATAGCTTAAGTGGATTTTCCATGGAAGTTATTGATTATTTAAATAATATAAATGAATTCCAAATATCTACACCACTATGGGGTGGCATTCATAAGACATAAATGTATAAAATATCTAGATTATGGGCACCCATGCCTAATTAATGCCCATTCCTCCCAAATCATTATGAGGCTATTTATGGATTTAATTTCATATATTAGATTAATCCATGGAAACACATATCAATCTTGAGATCGATTATCATGGTTGATCTTAGACCATTTCCAAAATCTATAAATAGAAGGGCAAAAAACACCATTTCTTAAGCTAAAAATTATAGAGTTATAATGCAAAATTGTCTTCACATCCTTTTGTGTTATTTTCAAGATTCATTTGATAGGATAGATTAGACATTTATTCCATTGATACTAGTTTATGTATAGTGTTCATGAGGTAATGAAGGATCAAAGATTCCATTGTTGAAAAAGACAAGAGCATTAGATCAAGGGGGAAACATGCTTGGAGCCATTCTTGTGTGGTAAAATCGTTTGGGGAAGGTAACTAGTATTTATTTAATTCATATTTTTCTTCATTATCATTAACAAACCATGCATGAATAGCTTGTATTTTTTTTTAGTTCTTTATGCATTTTCATGGATTTAGTAACTAATGCCTGACTAACAACATTCATATTCCATCATAAATTTTGGCATGTTTGGTGGGACTCATGGATTTCATTTTAGTAAGATACTATGGAAATTTTAAATTTCCATTTTGGTTATTAAAAAGTCCTTTAACAACATTTTTATGATTTTTTCCCATGTTTTTGTGCACTCACAGGTTACACAATGACCATTGATGATTCTTGGTGATCATCAATGATTAGGGATAACAACCTACAATTGGGTTATAGGGGAAGTACATTTATAACTCTTCATTTTTGAGCTTTTATTTAAGTTGTTACTAACAAATTGGATTTTTGAAGTCTCTAGTCTGAACCAAAACATGATTCATAAGGGGTCTTTTATAGTTTTTATTCTATCTTAGGATAATCAAAGTTTTTGTGTAAAATTCTTTCTTGCCTAAACATTTTTGAGAAAATTCAAGTTTGTATTGGTTAAAATTGAATTTTAAGTCGTTGGTCTAGTTTTATTTCATGATCTAGAAGGTTTATTTTTAGATATTTTTATTATAATAGTTACCAATGGCTTCTAACAAAAATGTTGATGCCTTCAAGCTGACATATAACTACTAGTAGTCAGGTTTCTATTTATATAGTTTTTATGCACAACACACCTAACTAGGTAGCCTCTAACATTTTAGGATCTCAATGGAGGTAAAATCCACTCTAGGGCATGAGTTATACCTATGTGATTTAAACAACTTGTTGATGGAATAGTTGGTAGGGCATGTAGGTTATTGACAATGTTTTTTGGATGGAGGTGTGATCTCTTAAAAAATGGTGAATTCCTATATGAGTTGGATAGATGGCTGGTTTTTAATCTAAAGTGGGTAGATCTCTAAAAAAACTCAAAAAGGAGGTAAGGGTAAGGAAAAAAAGGAGATTTTATGTTTTTAGGGATCACCTCTAGCTGGGTTCTAAATGGAAAAGTGATTTCAAAATGTGTGCCTATTGTAAGTAGCTTTTCTATACTAAAAATCAAACATGACTTAAAATTTTAAGGGGATACTGATAGAGGAAACCCATAAGCCTCAATCAAAGGTTTCCCCTTTTAGATAAACTATTACACACCCTTAATCAAGAGATTATGGCTCAAGCTAATGAGGTATCTGAGGCAAGTTTTTCATGCACATAAAAAACTATATCAAAATAAAACACTTCAACATACTTAAGAACATGAATCAATCAACTTAATTGATAATGATCAATGTAATTTACTAATCCTTCAATAACTATTGCACATCTAAGACTAGCATATCAATCAAGAAAAGAAAGAATTCATTGGAACTGTTACACATTAAGAATTATTCAATCATAAAACCAAAAAAAGATAAGCCTAATTACACAAAAATTAGAGAAAGAATACACAAACACATTCACTAACAATCAAAGTTGATGGTGCTCTTGTATATTAAAATTTTTTTGACCCTTATAAGTAGTGGATTATAATTGTTTAAATAGGCTTTAGGAATGGGTTACCTTAGCCTCCAAGTCCATGAAAAGTCATTACATGTGATAGTCAGATGTTGAAATCTGACTGTGGTTAAAACCATATAAGAGTCTACTTACAGTTATTAGTTTAAGTTAACCTTTGTAAAAGCTATGCAATATGTGAATGTGTACAAATAAGGGAAAATTTTATAATTATAGTTTTAACAACATGAAAACCATAAATATATGCATTAAATGACAATACCTTATTTTATAGCTTGTGAGAAAAACCTATTAGATATTTTAAGCTAGACATCTTCAAATAGAATTCAGACATGCATGAAGGACAACTATCCCTTTACCAATGCCTCATAACTAATAACACTATTTAACTATGACTAATCTAACATAAATATGCATTACACATTACCCCTACCTTTATAGAATAGAATTTTTCTTTGAAATGATTTATAGGTTCTTTAACTCAAAAGAATATACTATATCAACTTAATTGACCTTTGAGATGTCGCTGTAACTGCATCATTTTATTATTTTATTATCAGATCTTCACTTCCATATTTTCTAACCAGATTAAGTTTAAGACATATGTGTTCACATTATTAATCTTCACTGACTAGGTAATCGAATGTGGCATGTCAATGTGGTAATGTCCATGCCAAGTTATCCATTTGATAAAAGAAACATGACTGCTATCACATTTGGCCATGTGTCCTTACTTCATGCTTTCTCAAGCCAAATCATTTTTGCACCATTTATCTTCATCTTTGATCTCATGAAAACATGCCATGTATTATCTTCCTATTAGTTTTGAGACCTTTTAAAAGTATGTCTTGGTTTACACTATTAATCTTAATTTCATGAATTAATCACTCTTCATCAATTTTGTTTATGCATGATTATATGTCTATGTGCCACTTGGTAACTCCTCAAGGTTATCTGTGTACCTTATATTCATATCTCAAACACTTTTATGCCACATGGTAGCTTGTTTATAGTCCTAAAACCTTTGAAAACCCTCCATCGATATCACATCATTTATCCCATTTGCACAGATCAATGTGGTCCATTGATCTCTATGTTCTAGGTTTTACCTTTGCACCATTTGATCTCTATTAAGTACTCCCATGATGGTGACAATTTTCACCACCACATTCACTTTTTAAAGTCTTTGTTGCTTTGATCTTGATTATGCACCATTATATGTTTGGTATGCAAGTTAACATACACCATATATCTTAGTGCTTGATATTTTGACTCCCATAAGATTTGACACTTGTCACTTCCTTGAGACTCTATACTCTATAAATTTTCCGCTTGATATATCCATGAGGGATTGACTATATTGACTTGTTGACTCTAGGTAGGGGGCTAAAAACCATTAAATCTATTGTGTAAGATCTTGAGATTTTACCAATTGGTACTCTTAGGTTGTTCTATATATTAGCTGACTTCATGAATCTACCCTTCAATGTTATATCTTTATGATTCCCACAAAGATGGTGACACTTGTCACTCTCATAGTGATTTTATAACCTTTGGCATTTAAACCCTGATCTCACTTTGTTAATTCTTTGGTGTGTGGAAAAACATGCACCATCGATCTTCCTTTGAACCTTTTTGACATTAGACTTTTGTTGCGGGTCATTAATCCATTTTGAAGCCCTGAGATCTTGCCACCTAATTCCATTTTTGTCTATTTCTATGGGCATAGATATTAGTTAATAATTGGGAAATATCTAAAGCCTTAGCCTAAAGTTTTGGTGTATTAACAAATACAATTTGAAACTTAGTACAAATTATAAGCTAAGCTTAGAATATAATAAAAGAGCCCCCACATTAATTAGTTATCATGAACCATAAGATATAAGCGACCTAGCATAAATATTTTAGACTAAAGTTTGAGTTGTATTAATAAATATGATTAGAACCTAGGCTAAAATATTAAACTAGGTCTATAATATAATAAATTGCTCCCTAGTAATTTTGACCCTACGTAAAATTTTAATCTATTTTAAAGGGACTTTAGGATAAATAAATTACACTAAGGTTTTAAAATTATTTTAAACATATATTAAATTTAATCAATAAGAGACCAAGGGTTAATCAAAACAAAGAATCAATTTAGCACTAAGGTGTAAAACCATATGCAGTGTTCACACCAATGAGACCCCATTAAACCTATGATATGAAAACATAAGAATCAAATGTTAGCAAAATTAGATGCATTCAAATGAAGATTATGTGCTAACAAAACCATGTAAACTAGATCAACAGAAGATATTCAATACTATTTTTTGATTAAGTTGAAAGTCTAAGTTATAACACAAATTTGCAAAATTTTGAATAAGGGTCCTCATTTTCAAAAAGGTGGTGTGTTGGGTACATTAGATGGTGACTCACAGGAGGAATAATATTGAGTATTTAAGAACCTATAAATTTAGTTAAAAATACTTAAATCAATCATTATGTGTGTCACAGAAGAATACTTAAATTATAAATATGAAAGAGACTCCTAAGCTAATTCAAACAACATACTTGCCTTCCAATTTTTTGGATCTATGTGTGTCAAACATGTGATTCATATAACTCCTGCTATGATGAGTTTTTCAAAGGATTGATAAAGTTGTAGGTTTCATTACAATGTCTATTAAAGATTGAAAATGAGGGAAGATCAGACATTGCTCTACTTCCAACCAGGCATTCATAGCCCCAATAAAGATACCTCAGGCTCTTTTTCTTCTCTTTCCATTATTTTCTCTTAATCATGATGCTTGGTACATTGACCTTATTTCATCATGTGATTCTTTCGATTCTCTTTATATTTTATTTTCCTCTTTTGAACCCATCAATTAATTTCTTCTTTTATTTTATTTTTTTTCTTGAGTGGAATGAGAAGAGCTAGAACCCTAGTGATCTGGTAGAATTATAAGACAAATCATTACTAGAACATCCCTGCCAACTACACCTATACCCAAAATTGTCAATTCAAATAGATATTCAATGTTATAAGTGCATTTGATCCAATAAAATAAGAAAATTTTCTAAATTTGTATGAAGTACTCTGAGATTAACCTTCACATGATGGGTAAAAGTGTTCAATTGTGATAGTATCTATAATGGTTCATGTTTACATACCTTTATCTTAAAGACTCAAAAGATAGAGATATTCCCAATCTATAAACTAGTTCCAAATTGCCAATTTTCTAAATTTCCCCCCTTTCTACAAGTTATAAACTTAGTTGATTAGGCTATTTATCTTGGTTATAGTTAGATCAAACACAATTCAGATCATAAAAAATAACTAATTTTAGAAAATAGGAAATTAATCTAAGAAATAAGAAACTAATCTATGAAAGTAATAAACTAATTTAAAAAATAAATAAATATAATTGAATAAATCAAGAAAATAAACTAGTAAAGCATGAAAATAAAATAAGAAAGCAAGAAACTAATCTAATCCTATACTACATTCATCTATTCCTCATCACTTAGTAATATCTACAGATGGGATAGCCCTAAAGTAGTGCTTCAGGAACTATTTGTTGACTAAGTATGTAACCTCATTGCCTTACAGGTCCTTCAGATGAAATGCATTACTACCCATGATCTATAAAATTAGGTAAGGTCAAATCCATAGTGAGATAAAATTATCTTGTTGTCCTTTCTTCTCATGGGCTTTATCCCAAAGTAGCACTAGATCTGAAATCCTAAATGCTTTGACTATCATTCTCTTATCAAACCACCTCTTCACCAGATCTTGGTGTTTGTTGAATGATTGTAATGAATTAATCCTTGAATCTTTCATTTATATTATGTAAAATAATATTGACTCTATTTCGTCACATGGTTCTATGTAGTCCTGTATGAAATGATAAGTGGGTAACTTCAGCATAATAAGGAATACAAGCTTGCATCCATAGACCAATAGATATGGTGAAGCTTTAAGGGCTTGTTTTTATCTAATTTCATCTACCTAAAGAGTATACTTAAACAAGTTGTACTAGTCACTAGGCTTTTCCCCTAATAATTTCTAAATTATATCTATCAAATTATTTTTCATTGATTATGCTAGTCCATTTCCTTAGGGGTAATGGTTAGAAGCTGACCTAATAATAATCTAGTTGTCATTTGCTCACTCAGTAAGTTATGTTGATATTAATTTTGGTCCATTATCACAAATCAAAGAAATAGGCATGCTAAATCTAGTTGTTATTGGTTCCTCCAAGAAGCGAATCACATCTTGTGCTCTATAATTTTTTGTGGCTATGGATTTGATCCATCTACTCTAGTAACTAGTAGCATTAAGTATAAATTTATGTCTATCTAAGGAATTTAGATTGATGATACTAGTGAAGTCTAAACCCCATTGGGAAAATGAACTTCATTCAATAACTAGCTATAAAGGCATCGCTATGTGTACTTCCTTTTTGGATAAAGATTGACATTTGTGGCACATCCTCATGTGAGTATGAGCATCCTTGAAAATTTTTGGGAAATAATAGGCCATTATTAAAATATTATAGACTATGGTATTCCTATAAGTATGACCACTACCTAATTTTTATGCAAGTTTTCTAAAATTTCTTTAGCTTCATCTATAGACACGCACTTAAGGTAAATTCCTTCATAATTTATTCTATAGAGAACTCCCTTCTTAATCATGTAATGATCATATTTAAGCCTTAAAGCTCTCCTTCATTCTATGTTAAGCTATGGAGAACAAGTATATATAAGAAAATATTGTATGACATCGGTATAACATTCTCCTTTGGATACTTGAGCCTCACATATCTCTTTAATGGTGATGCACGAATCAAGTTCAATCATGAGCTAAATGATACCTTAACCTTGAATGATTTTTTTAGGCTTGATTTCTATATCAAATTCTTGTAATTTTACCATGCATTTACCTCAACATTCTCCTAATTCATTCTAATATAGGTTGATCTTGAAAAACAAATTAGACATAATGCCAATGATTTTATTCCTCAAGATGTAAGGTCAAAATTTATTTACTACCTTGAGAAGGGAGAAAATATGTTTGTCAATCATGAAATACCTAAGTTTTGCATCCTTCATATTTGTGATCATGAATGAAATTAGATGCTCAGTTTCATCTTTCTTTTGTGTTATGGTAGCAGTAATTATATGTTCTAAAATAAATGAATACAGGTAAAAATATTTAGTGAAATCTAGACTGACTAATACTTGAGCCCGTGATATTGCATTTTTAATGTCCTAGAAGGACTTTCAAGATTTATCCATCCACTCTATTTTAGCATTATATTTAAGCATAGAATTTAGGGGTCTAACAATATCTACAAATCTTAAGATGAACTTCCTTATTAAATTAATCTTTCCAAAGAATGATTGGATCTTCTTCTTATTGTTTATTGGTGTAATACTTGAAATTCCTTGAATTTTGTCTAGATCAATGGTGTTCTCATCTTTGGTGATGATGTGTCCTAAGATCTTACCTTTAGTCACTTCAAATATGCTCTTCTTTAGGTTTAATGAAATGCCAAACCTTTTGCATATCTTGAATATGGGCCAGAGGTGGCTTATATGATCATTTATATTCTTTAAAAACATTGTAAGATCATCCATGTAGATGATTATACATTTTCCTATCATTAATTTGAATGCATGATGCATGGTGCATTAAAAGGTAGCACTTACATTTATTACTCCAAATGGAATCCTATTATACACATAAGTTCCAAACTTCATGGTAAATGCAATCTTCACTCAATCTTTAGATTACACTAGTACTTGATTATAGCCTAAGAATCCATCCAAGAAGGACATCATTTTAGAACCACTTACTATTTAGATCACCTCATCTAGAGAAGGGAGGAGATAATTTTCCTTTTAAATTTCCTAAAATCCACACAAAGCCTTATCTTACCATTCTTATTTCCTATTGCGACCAAATTGGCCACCCAGGTAGAATGTCTGATTAGGAAGATGCTTTTTATAATTAATAGCTTCTCCAATTATCTATGAATGAGAGGCTTTAGTATAAGATTGACTAGTCTCTAACTCTATCTGAATGGATTATGATATGGATTTAAGGGGATAATATGAGACATGAGTCATATAATTTCAAGTCTTCTTATGTCTAAACAATGACTTTCCTACACTGAGTGATTAAGTCTTTCACTCATTTCTAGGGTACAGCTAAGACCAATATTAACATAGCATGGGCTATGTTCACCTCCTATATTTTATCTTTCCAATTTTGATTCATTTACCTTGGGGTACTTTAGTTGCTGAGCTTGGGTGTCTATATCAAATGACCATTTTAAAGAGACTAACCTTGCTAGGACATGATTTTCTTTGAGTTGGATAATACCTTCCCTATCTAATTCTTTTTAGAAAAGGTGATTAATATCCTTGTCATCAATAATTTGGGACTCAAATTACCATGAATTGGCTAGAAAATGAATAATTGGATGGTCATCATCAAAAAATTAGAAATTTTATACATTATTAGGAATAGAGGGACAAGGCACCAATTTAACAGAGAACCATTTTACCTTAGATTCTTAAAGGGGATCTAGATCAATAACAACAACAACTAGCAAATTGGTAACTTTATTTTGGTCTCTGGGAAGGGATACTATATTGGAAGCTTCAAAGCTTTCAAGTAGGTCCCACGCTCTATGTTTGTACCTTTTCAAATAAGATAGCTTATACTGATATATTTTTCTAACTTGGTTGACCACCAGATCTAAGTCACCAAATATTAATATTTGTTTTAAATTTTTCTTAAGTGCAAATTGTAATCCCAAAATTAAATCCTCATACTTAGCTCTATTATTTGTGCATGGAAACCTCAATTTATATGCTGCTAAGAACATTTTACCTTGTGGATTAATCAACTTGATTCCCATGCCTAATCCTTACTTGGATCTAGCACCATCAAAGTGTAAAGTACATAGCTATTTATAACCTTAGGGTTTTAGATTTTGTACTTTATTTTGAGTAGTAAAATTATAAATACCAAGGATAAGATACTTATAGTTTACCTCAAATATACCCATTGAGTACTTTAGACCAGTCTCTACTTAGAAATATATTGTAGCCTTTAGGTATTTCTACCACTAGGATATCAATAGTCATCTAAATGCATAATTTAGATGCTACTTGGATACACACATCCCTCAGTTCACCAACTATAGGCACTACTATCTTGTTTAACTTAAAAAATATCCTCTTTGAAGGGATTGAAATCAAACCAAGATTTT
Organism: Torreya grandis; assembly: GCA_037957365.1. Lineage (NCBI taxonomy): Eukaryota > Viridiplantae > Streptophyta > Pinopsida > Cupressales > Taxaceae > Torreya > Torreya grandis. Next base: position 1,898,864 of record JARHVA010003354.1, on the reverse strand, counting down.
TACATATGGGAGTAGGCATGATAGTTGTAGAATCTCTAGAATCAACTAAATAATTATGAATATTCTTACAGAATGCCCTAATAGTCAATAAGAAGGGTGGAACTTTTGTCTTGTTATTGTAGATAGCATTGGTGTTAGATGCTTTTAATTTGTCCATAGATGCTCTCTCTTTCTCCATAGGTGTATTTCCTTTAATAAATTTATTGAGAATCTCCATTTTTTTGGTAATCTGAGCTAGCTCATGAAGAGTTATATTTGTTTTGATCTTCTTCATCTCTTCAACAATGTTGTATCCTCCCTTGCTAGGTTCATCCTTGGTTTGAGGTTGATCACTCCCTCTTGGAAGAGGTGGTTTATTTTCAACTTTAGGATTAGGTGTAATTGTAGTAGTATTTGGAGGAGTTGATGTTATGATTGGTTGCTTATTCTTTATATTATAGCAACCTTTCTAGAATAGTTGTCAAGCATGAACTTCATCTATGTTATTCTTCATGTCATTATCATCTTCACCTATAAAAAGACAATCATGAGTTTCAAAGAACATGGTAATGCTAGAAGGGCTAGGAGGTAGATGGTGGTTAAGTAGATTGTACATTTGGTCTTGCCTAACCAACTCCCATTGAAAGATTTTTAATGTTGCACAAAATTCAATGTAGATGATCTCACCATGCTCATAATTATTTTTAATTTTTCACCAATTGGGAAGAGTTATTTTTTCCATGTTGATCTATGGCATATTTCTAGGTTGCTCTATATTGTTTGTAAGCCTATTTAATAGTCAGTTATATCTCTAAAATCTAATGTTTTGATTAATAGTTAGGGCATTAGTATTGTCCATCCTCCATTGCATAATTAAGAAGTTTTTTCTTAACTTTTGAACCATATTTTAAATAGAATCTAGTTCTACCTTGGTAGAGTTAGTACCTTATAAAATTGTAGTGGGAAGTGCAGCTAGTTATTGATTCTACTAATAATCATTACCTATTGCATGATTATCTAATAAGCTAAAATTTAGCTACATTGTCTGCATCAATGGAGGTAGTGTGTAGAGTTGGTTCTTATTGAATGCTAGAATGTTCTATTTTACATATGGTACTACTTTCAATGTTGGGAAGCCATTGTTGATGTTAGATATGTCAAGTGTTTGGGGATTGAGTTGTCTATTAATATTTATGGATTTTTCATATTCTAATTCCAAATGATTAGCAGTAGTTTACCTTCTCAAGAACACAATAGTGATTGGGTCAAGATCATTCTTATAAATTTCCAATGCTAATGTAGCCTTTAGTTTATACCTTAGGGTTAACCAGTTATAAATATTTTGAAATTATGCATTGAAATCTTAGATAACCTCATTAGACTCTCTTTTCATGATATTAAAGTGATGGTATACCAAACTAGCGTTAATGACCTATCTAAATTTCATAAAAAAAGTAGTTGGACATCCATCCTAAGAAGTGATGGAGTTCTCTATTAGATTTAAATACCAATCATAGGTAGTGTCCATTAATGTAAAAGGGAATAATCTACATGCAACATCTTCATCAATAACAATCATTAATATCAAATAAATTTTTAAAGATTTGATATGTTCTTATAATGTCCTTACTCCTAAAGAAGAAAAGGATGGCAGATTTTTCTTAGGATTCCTAGGTAAATCATACACATCTCTAGGTATAGAAATAGTAGGTCCAATTAGCCAAAGTGGTTGAGCCATTTCTTTAATAACTAGTAAAGGGTTCCCAGTTAGAAGAGGTGGATTATTGTGAACTAGGACTATTAACACAATTCTAGGTCTCCTATGATTTGATAAGGGTGAGACTATAAAACTAGCCTAGGAATTAGATCTGGTCACTCTCCTTTGTGACTCCATTACCACTATACATAAATAATAAATAATATTATTGGAGTTTAAGGCCCTACTTTTAATAATAGTGAAACTATTGATTGTGTTTGTATGCACATCAGAGTCAATAAGGTAGCCTCTAATGTTTTAAGATCTCAATAGAGTTAAACTCCACTCTAGGGCATGAGTTGTAGGTATGCAATTTAAAAAACCTATTTATGGAATAGATGGTAGGGCATGTAGGGTGTTGAATTCCTAAGTGAGTTGGATGTATGTCTAGTTGCTAATCTAAAGTGGGTAGATCTAAAAAAACTCAAAAAAGGAGGGAATGGTAAGGTAGAAAAGGAGATTCTATGTTTTTAGGGATTACCTCTGTAGATGGTTTTTAAATGGACAAGTGATTTAAAAAAAGTGCTTATTTCAAGTATACTTTGCACACTAACAGTCAAACATGACTTAAAAGATTAAATAAATACTAATATAAGAGAATAACAAACCTTCATTAAAAGTTACCCCTTTTAGACTTGTTTTTTCACACCCTTAATCATGAGATTATGGCTCAAGATAATGAGGTATCTGAGGTAGCTTTTGCACAAACATAGAAAAATATATCAAAAGAAATCACTTCTACATATTTAATAACATGAATCAATCAACTTAATTTCCAATAATTAATGTAATTTACTAATCCTTTAATAGTTATTTCACATCTAAAATGAGCATATCAATCAAAACAAGAAAGAATTCATTATAATTGTTACACACCTAGAATTATTTAATCATACAACCAAAAGAAGACAAGCCTAATTACACAAACATTGGAAGGAGAATACATAAACACACTCACTAACAATCAAAGTTGATGTTTCTCCTCTATATTGATTTTTTTTTACACTTCCAACTAGTGGATTACAATTATTTAAATAGGCTTGGGGAAGGGGTTGCCTCATCTTCCATGTCCATTCAAAGTCATTACATGTGACAGTCAAAAATTGAGTTCTAACTATGGTTAAAACCATATGATAGTCTAATTATAGTTATCTATTTAAGTTAGCCTTTGCAAAAGCTATACAACATGTGCATGTGTACAAAGAAGGGAAAATTTTACAATTATAGCTTGAATTACATGAAAACTACAAATATATACATTAAATGACAATACCTTATTTTATATAATATGAGAACAACCTATCAAATATTTTAAGTTAGCCACCTTCAAATGAAATTCAGACACACATGAAGGACAAGTATCCTTTTACCAATGCCTCAAAACTAGTGACATTGTTTATCTATGAATAATCTAACATAATTATGTGTTACATGTTTCCCCTAACTTTATAGAATATAATATTATTTTAAAAAGATTTATAAGGTCTTTAACTCAAAATAATATACCATGCCAACTTAATTGACCTTTAAGATGTCTCTGTAACTACATCCTTCTTTTATTTTATTATCAGATCTTTACTTTCATATTCACTAACTAGATTAAGTTTAAAACACATGTTCACATTCCTTATCTTCATTATTTTAGGAATCCAATGTGGCAATGTCAATGTGGCAATGTGCATGATGAGTTGTCCATTTTATAAAAGAAACATGACCACTACTACCTTTAGACACATGTCCTTACTTTGTTCTTTCTCAAGATGGATAATTTTTTCATCATTGATCTTCATCTTAGAGCTCATGAAAACATTCCATGTGGAAACTTCCTATTGATTATCAGACCTTTGAAAATTATATCTTGTTTTTCACCATTGATATCAATTACATGAATTAATCACACTCCATCGATCTTGTTTCTATGTGATTTGATGTCCATGTGCCACTTGGAAACTCCTCAAGGTTTTTTGTGTACCTTAAAATCATAGCTCAAACACATTTATGCCACTTGGTGGCTTCTTTCTAGTTTTGAGACCTTTGAAAAGTATCTATTCATCTTTCATCATTGATCCCATTTACATAGATCAATGCAGTTCATTAGTCTCTATGTATTGGGTTCTACCTTCACACCATTGTATCTTTGTGAAGTGATCTTATAATGGTGACACTTGTCACCACCACATTTAATTTTTAAAAGTATTTATTGATTTTATCTTGATTTGACACCATTATATCTTTGGTACATGAGTTAAGACACACCATAGATCTTGGTGATTGACATTTTAACTCCCACAAACTTTGACACTTGTCACTTCCTTAAGATTCTTTGCTTTATATGTGTGCCACTTGGTAGATTTATGGGGGATTTAGTCTATTGACTTGTTAAATCTATGGAAGGGCCCACAAACTATTGGATCTATCATCTAATCTCATAAGATGTTCACACTTGGCACTCTTAGGTCACTTCATAGATATGCTAATTGTTGACCAAATTTTGGCCTTTCAAGCCAAAATTGGGCACCCCTATTATCAAAAAAGTGTCTAATTCTATACCTTTGTTCATGTCCAATACATAGATTTCATGTCTAGTATGCGAGAAGTGTTCTTATACAAATCTAAAGTCTATTACATGTAAAAACACAAGTTTTTTCCTTTTGATAGTTTCATTCTTTAGTATTTTGGAAAAGTCCTTGAGAATGAATTCTTTTGAAAGTTTTGTTTTTGTTATGCCCTTAACTATTGGTGTGTCTAAGGATATGTGTGGATAAATTGTGGCTTACATACCTCCTTTATTTAATTATTACATTTATCTATGTTCTTAGATAGGTCAGCCTATGGAATAACCTTGGATAAATAGACTATATATAGGAGGTAGTGGTTAGTCTTTAATAATCATGTGAAGTATTCTTCTATTAGTGCATTGTTCTGAGGTTTCCCCCTCAAAGTGGATTTGCTATATTATCCAATATTCTATTTTGTTATCAATTATAATTGTGTAATCTCCCATATTTTCTTATTCTATGAAATATAAAATCATTTTATGCAAATATATAAGTAATTTCATTACAAGTGGTATTAGAGCTTTGATTTGGGAAAGTTTCCTACATCATTTTTTTTCATATCTGATGAGGTGTGGTTTCTGGGAGTAGTGAAAGTGAAAAAACATAACTTACAATCTGAGAATAATTAACTTTTTTTGTCAGTATAGTATTGCTTGAAATAATTTTTTGAAAAAAATATTTTAAAAAAAAGAAAAGAAAAAAGTCTAGAATTTTGTTTTACCCTTGCACACTTGAAATCATTGGATTCATCTCAATGAGATGATTTCAATGGTTTATTCTATCAGTACACCATTTTGGTATCAAAATTTTTACTCTAGTATGCAAAGATAATAATTATATTCATCTTAATAAGGTGATCTCAATGGTACCATTTCTTGGTAACTTATTTTGGGGATCAAAACTCTCCAAGCGTTTGTTTTTGGTAGTTCCTTCAACTCGAGGAAGAAAAGGGGCACCAAAAACTCCTCAAACTCCATCTATTAATGACATGGAATTTGGAACTTCAGATCTAGTGATTTATCAGCTTCAAGAGGACATAACAAATTTGGTGAGGCATGATGACTTTGTTTTAGTCTAAGTTAATGTTCTAAAGATACATGAAGAGATTAATGGAGTTCATAGTGAATTAAAATATATCACTACATAGTTGGCTTCCATCACATCTAAATTTCAACCTAACAACCCTCTACTTTAGCATTCAAATCCTCATCTCAACAACTCCTATGCTGCTATGAAACCAATGTTGTCAAAAGTCCACATGTGTAAGTTTGATGGTAAGCATCCTCTCACTCGGATTATCCAAATTGAGAATTTATTTGTGTTTCATCAAACCCCTTGTTCTCAGAGGGTGATGGTGGCATCCTTATATATGAAACTTGAGCAATTCATTTGGTATCACTGGTTATGTGCTCAAAATAAAAAAAATGGTTCTCCTATTACATGGACTATTTTTAATAAGGATTTGATAGCTAATTATCAAAATAATTTATCTAATAACTATTTCAACCAATTGGCCAAGTTGGGACAAACATGACCTGTGAAGGATTATATTCATCAATTTCAAAATCTCTCTTTACGAGTGGAAAATATCACTAAGAGAAATTTGATGGATCTATTTTTGGGTGACCTCAAAGATAGAATCCAATACAAGGTTCAAATGTTTATCCCAAAATTTGTATCATAATCTATCCCTAAGGCATGCATAATAGAAAAAAAAGAGATGGTCAAAATGAAAACTTTCACTACTGGTCATGATCATAACTTTCTAGCACCATCATTTCCATAGCCCACCAAATTAATATAATGACAAATTGAAGAGAATCAAGCCAAAGGGTTGTGTTATGGTTGTGATAGAAAATGGAGAAAAGACCATCATTATGCTGAAAAGAAGATATTTTACATTGAAGGTGTCAATGATGATGAAGATGATGCAAAAGTACATGATTTAGAGATAGAAGTTAATGAGGAGGAATCTAAATACTCTTAGCCTACTATTTCATGCCATATCATTTTAGGTATTAGTACTCCCTAAAATATTAAGATGATGGGTTTCCTTAAGAAATAGAAGGTCACTATCTTGATTTATTCTAGGAGCACACACAACTTCATCCATAGTAAGTTAGCTACTCATTTGAACTATTTAATTTATCCAACTCCAAAATTTTAGGTTATGATTATAGATGGTGGTACTATCAGTTATTTAAGAAAATGTCATAGTATTAAGTTGTCCATGGGAGACTACTTATTGGATTATCTTATGTTTTCTATTTTTATGGGTGGATCTAATATGATTATAGAAGTCTAGTGGCTCACTAATTTAGCCACTATTGAGATGAATTTTCAATAATTATTCATGTATTTTCATTCTAAAGAAAGGACATTTGAGCTAAGAGGATTAAAGGGTAAATCTTCCCAACTTGTTAGCTCCCATCAAATAACAAGATTCTCTATAAGGGTGTTGAAGGATTTGTAGCTCACTTTTTCATATAGAAGTAAAGCCAACTTATCCATCTCCACCTCTTGATTTGCAAAAAATAATTGATGCACATTCTATTGTTTCTAGAGACATTCCTAAAGGACTTCCACCTAGCTGCACACATGATCATGTTATCACACTTATTCCTGATTGTACACAACCCAAAATCAGGTCATACAAGTATTTATGCCCAAAAAAGTGAAATTGAAAAGATGGTACAAGAGATGTTGGATGCAATAATCATTCACCATATTCAAAGGGAATACTCTTCACCAGTTGTCATGGTGAGAAGGAAAGATAAAACTTAGAAGATGTACCCTAACTATAGAGAGATTAGTAAGTACACTATCAAAGATAAGTTTCCAATTCCTATCATTTATGATTTTCTAGATGAATTGAATGGTGATCTTTATTTTACCAAGTTAGATCTGTGTTCTGGGTATCATCAAATCAGGATCCATGATGAAGACATACCCAAAACTGCTTTTAGGACTCATGAAAGCCATTATGAGTTTTTAGTTATGCCTTTTGGCCTAACAAATACACCATATAGTTTTCATAGTTTGATGAATACTATTTTTAATCCATTTTTGACGAAATTTGTTTTGGTATTCTTTGATGATATACTCATTTATGGTAAAAATTGGGTAGACCATTTGCAACATGTGAAACATGTACTCTTCATTTTGGATAAAAATAAATTATATGCCAAACCTTTTAAATGTACTTTTGGGGCTAGTGAGGTTAAATATTGGGTCATTTGGTGTCTTATGAAGGAGTGAAAGTGGATCCTTAAAAAATCCAAGCAATGGTGGACTGGCCAATTCCTAAGACACTCAAGCAACTTCAAGAATTTTTGGGGCTTTGTAGTTACTATCAAAAATTTGTCAAAAATTATGGTAGTATTATAGCCCCACATACCTATTTGTTAAAGAAAGACTCCTTTTAGTGAACTGATGTAGCTACTTGGGCATTTTAACAATTGAAATTAGCTATGTGCATTATTCTAGTATTGGCCACTTCTAATTTTTCTAAGACTTTTATGGTTGAATATGATGCATCTGGGTATGGTATGGGTGTTATACTCTTGCAATAAAGTAGACTAATGGCATTTGAAATTCATCAACTCAAGGGTTAAAATAATCATAAGCCCATCTATGAGAAGGAAATGATGGCCATTTTGTATGTAGTTAAACAATGGAGACCTTATTTGATGGGTCATCACTTTTAGGTAAAAACTAATCATGATAGTCTTAAATATTTTTTAGAACCAAGGTTATCATCTAAAGAACAATAAAAATGAGTAACTAAGATGATAGGCTATTATTTTTAAATAGTCTAAACAAAGGCAAGTATAATGTGGTGGTAGATGCACTATCCAAAAAAGATGAATCAATTGAGGCATTGATATGTGCCATAACCATTTTGTAGGTAAATTGGCTAGAGGAAGCATAATCAGAATGGGAACATGATAGTACTACTCATGATTTAATTCAAAATATTTATCAAGGTTTAGATGGATTTTAAAAATTCACATGGAAAGGTAATTCTTTATGGTACACAAATAGATTGTTATTATGTAAGAATTCTCTTATTAAATAAAAAATCCTTCAAGAACTTTATGCAACTCTAAGTGGGGGTCATTCAGATTTTTTGAAAACCTATCATAGAATCAAGAAAGATTATTTTTGGGAAGGTCTCAAGGGGGATGTCCAAAAATATGTGGTTGAATGTATAATCTGTCAACAAAATAAAGGTGAAACCTTCAAAACTCTAGGTCTTTTATAGCCTTTATCTATCCCTAGCAAGTGTTGGGAAGAGGTATCTATGGATTTCATTATGAGGTTACCAAGATCTAATGGTCAAAATGTTATTATGGATTTTTTAGATCATCTCAATAAGTATGCTCATTTTTGTTCATTTCCTAGCCATTTGTTGCTAGTACAATAGCTTCTACTTTTCTCAATACAATTCAGAAACTACATGGGACCCCTAAAATCATTGTTAGTGATAGACATCCCATTTTTACTAGTAATTTTTGGACTAAGTTATTTACATGTTTAGGCACTCAATTGGCTCATAGTTCATCCTATCATCCCCAATCTAATGGACACAAAGAGGTAGTCAATAAATGTCTAGAAGGATATCTCTATTGTTTTGTTTTTTTTATAAATAGGATAAATGGGTTCATTGGTTGCCACTTGCTAAATGGTGGTATAATACTTATGTTCATAGTTATTCCAAAATGTCTCCTTTTTTCAAACTATATGGATACCACCCTTCATACATCACTTCAACCTTGAAGTTCATCCTAAGGTTTGTGTAGTTGAAGAACATATTCACCATCAACAAGAGGTCCTTACAAGTTTGTGTGAAAGTCTAGCTATGGCCCAAAATTGCATGAAGCAAAAAGCATATCAACATAGAAGTGAGAGGCATTTTGACATTGGTGATTGGGTCTTTGTTCACTTATAGCCATACAAACATTTGTCATTGAATAAACAAATAAAAGGATAACAAGTTGTTCCCTAAGTATTATGGGCCTTATCATATCTTGTAGAAAATTGGCAGTGTAGCCTACAAGTTAGATTTTCCTTCATCCACTCACATACATCTAATATTTCATGTATCATGGCTGAATAAAGTCATTGAAAGTAGAGTTACCATTAAAATATAATTATTATAATTAGATGAGGAAGGTAGAGTTATTATTGATCTTAAGGTGATCCTTCAATGGTGCACCAAGCAACTACATTTTAGAGTAATTACAGAATGCTTGATCAAATGGAAGAATCTACCATGTGAAGGTGCCACTTGGGAGGATGAAACATTTGTGTAGTAGCATTGAGAGTTGCCAAAACATTGAGGAAAATATTTTTTTTAAGGGTAAGGGCTTGTTATGCCCTTAACCATTAGTGTGTCTAGGGATATGTGTGAACAACTTGTGGCTTACATACCTCTTTTATTTACTTGTTACATTTCTCTATGTTCTTAGATATGTCAGCCTATGCAATAGCCTTGGCTAATTAAGACTATATATATGAGGTAGTGGTTAGTCTTTATTCATCATGTGAAGTATTCTGCTATTAGTGCATTATTGTGGAGGTTGCCCTCTCAAAGTGCATTTGTTATATTATCCAGTATTCTATTCTACTATCAATTATCGCTATCTAATCTCTCATATTTTATTATTATACACAATATAAAATCATTCTATGTGAATATGTAAGTAATTTCATTACAATTTTGGTCCTTCACTAAGTGTTTTTCTTTTGAGCTTTTGTTCTAAAGTCCTGATCGAATTATTTTGGAATTTTTGTTCGAAGCCTTTTACTTAGCGAATTATTTCAGACCTTTAGTCTAAAGTAATCTTCCTAAAGGGTAGGTGACAAATTTTTGAAGGATTATTTCAAGTATAAAAGGACCTTTTCAAAAATTTGAAGGGTATGTTCATCTTTTCGAAGGGTACATTGGAAACTTTTCTAAAGAGCATTTTCTTTGGAAAGTGGACCATTTCTAAAAGTCTGAAGGGCATTTTAGAAAGTTTGAAAGGATTTAAAAAAAAAATCCAAATGACATTTTCATTCTTACAAAGGGAACTTTTCAAAAGTCTTCAAAAATTTTCCTTTACAAAAAACTCAAATGAATTGAAGCTAAGAAACAAGTGGACCATTAAAAATTTATGAAAAGTCACATCCATTTTTGAAGGGTATCTACAAGAAGGCCAATGAGAAAGAGACAATTCCAAGAAGCCAAAGGGTTCTTTTAAAAAATCCTCAAGGGAAATTTTCAAAGTAAAAAATTCCTTTAGGCTTTTTATCTAAAGGAATTTTATGAAGGAAAAGGCTTGTCAAAAGGTTTGAAAGACCGAATTCCTTCAGACATTTTGTCTAAAAGAATTGTCTAAGAGGAAGATCTCAAAGATAAAATTTTTTTTAGACTTTTTGTCTAAATTAAATGGACCAATCAAGAAAGTTAAAGGAAAAGAAGGAAACAAAAGTTCAAATGAATTCTTTTGAGAAAAGTGGCCATGGACCAAAAGTCCAAAAAAATGCCAAAGATAAAAAGTTCAAAAAAATGCCTGAGTGACGGCCTAAAAAACATCAAATTTAGACTACAAAGACTAGATTATTAGATTTAAATAAAGGAGTGATGACCTAAAAAACATCAATTTCAAGTTGCAAGGAATATCTATTGGAGTTTAAAACAAAGTGTTGAAACGAGAAGGAAAAGATAAAGGTGACAGATAGTGAGATCCTAAATAGTTGTGCATAGTAAGAAAAAATAGGTAGTTAACAGTTCAAGTTGTTATACACCATTTCACATCTCCAAAATCCATTAAAGATTATGTAACATCCAAATGAAACTCCAACTAATGGATCCATTTATGGTAAAAAACAAGTTTTGAATATCTTAATTTTGCTGGTGTAACTGTAAAGAGAGCACCTTACAGAATGTAGCATAATTATTCTAATCCAAAGTTAACACATGTCTAAATCATTTTTAGACTTTCCTTTGTTTGATCTATTCTAAAAACCTATATATATGTACTCTTTCTACTCATTTGGGGGGCTTTGTTGGTTGTGTTAAAACTCTAGCCAAATTTGTACTATAACTCTTAAATAAATTTACAAGTGATTTTGCCATTTTCACATTGCACTATTGAGTATAATTTCGAATCTTGTTGATAATGACTAGTGAAAAGGTTATTTTCTAGCTTATCAATCTATGGCCACTTACCAATGTGAAAAAATGATGATGTTGTAGGTCTCTATTAGCATTTGTTACTAAGTGTATAAACATCTTAGAAGTGGTATATGTGTATTCTCTTTGTGAAATCATTCATCACCTTCCTAAACATCAAATACCTTCCTGAATCTAACTTATGAAATACTAATGTAGCAATGTCTTTATTCTGACTTTGTGTGAAACACCCTTGTTTATCTTGAAGTAGTGGTTTCAGTCTTAAGAAGATATCAAATATTGGTGCATCAACACTTATTTTCCCAGTTGTTTTCCTTCTCCCTTTTCATTCATAATTGTTAGTTTAGAAAGAGTTTCAAGGTACATCAAAGGGATCTACCCCCTAATCTAGAGACTCATCTCAATAGAATTATCACCCATAACAAGAGAGATGATTCCATTATACTACCTGAATGAGGAGAATTGAACATCTTCTTAAGGGTGCAAATCCAAGCATCAATAGTTTTTGACATGCTCGGTGGGACTTAGACATTAAGTCCTAGAAGATTATTCAAGATTGGTTCTAATATTGACATAGTTCTAGATAAAGAAGCATCTAATTTTAGTACCTAGTGAATCCATTAAAGAATTTATGTCTTTGGTTGATGATCAATCCTTTTTTCCATGCCAAAGGTGACCACTAGGTTTACTACTAAAGGTGTACACTTCGAGTTTATGTAATTAACTCCATATTCCACCAAAAGTTATAGATTTTTAAACACTCATCCTTACAAAAGAGGTTTTATGTTCAAATCTTCCAAGTTTGTATTGTATTATATTATTAAAATCCATAGTAATATTCCTAATATGGCTAAAAGATAACCTTGTGTGCCTTTCTGGGGGGCATCTCCCTTATAGCTTGCCCAATATGATCAAATCCTAAGAGATACTCTTAAAAGTATCCTGTATTTTAGTGGGTATGGTCTAATTACTACCATTGAGAATATTAGGAAAATTTATATAATATTCACAATATCTCTGAAGAAAATATAGCTATTATGTTGTTGTCCTTATCTTTTAAGGGAAAAGTTTTGGATTGGTATGGGACCTTACTTGTAAATTCTATTAGCTCATGGGATGAGTTGGGGACCTTATTGACTGATAGGTTTGGAGAAAAGAGTGATCAATCATCTCTAGATAATAAATCAAACACAATAAAGAGGGAATCACATGAATTCATGCATGATTTCAATACTAGGTTTCAAAAAACATGGGATAGAATCCTAATTCTTGTGCAACCAACTACAAACTATGCATTTTTGTACTACTTGAAAGCATTAAATAGTGGCATTTTTATAATATTCAATCTATGCATGGAATTTTTTTTCATTTGTATATGAAATAGCCATAAATTTTGAGAATTGTCTTGTCCATCTAGGAAAGATATCTCTTAGACCTCCAATTCCACTATTCCTTGATTTTCTTTCTCTTGGTCAAAGTGCATTACCCACTTTAGCCCCTTAGCCTAGTCAAGAAAAATATACCATTAACCCTACCAATGAAATTCATGAAGTTAAAAGCCTACTTAAAATTTTAAATAATGAATTATTTTCTCTTCAAAGTTAATAATCCCAAAGCTATATGCCTTATCAATCCTACAATTAGTTTGGTTAAACAAACATACCTCCTTTTCAAGGAAATGCACAAGGACAAGGTCAAATCATCCATGTTAAACCTTATCAAAGATATAATAATAATTTTCCTTCATATTCCAAATCCATTGTTCAAATTGAAAACAATTTGGTCAAAGAATAGCCTAATAATCTATATTTTGAGCAATGTCAAGAACATGTTGCTTATGCCAATGAGATGCAAAATCAAGGCATGACTACACAAGGTGATTAAACATCTAAATTTTGAAATTTTGAGATGCCAACACAATTTGGGATGGAGATAAGATAGGTTTAGTTTGATTCCACTCTCATGAATCATTTAGAGGGTGAATTTTTTGCCATTAATTACATGGGGAATTCAAGAAATCAAAAAGCTAGTGTGGATGCCAACACTAAATCAAAGAAAAGGGTAGTTGAAGAAGTTAAATGAACCAATAAAGGATATATTTTTGACTCCTACATCATCTCATATGGGAGGAAAGCCTAATTTAGATCCTAAAGAATAAGAAAATTGTAGGATTCCAAATTTTTTGAGAGCTACTACAACCCTACCTCCACAAGATACATCACAAGGTGTAAATGTTCATAAATAGAACCCCAAGGTAAGTAATCCTTCCATTAATGTTTTTGACTATATGAATACACTTCATATGAAAATATGATTATGGGATTCTCTAGCATTACTAGGGTATAAATTTGTACTCCAAAAGGAATTACATGGACTGGATACATAAGTTGGCCCATCTCAAAACGGCATTGTGGTTTTGGTCAATGAAACTCAATCTATAGATGGCCAGGTGAAGAAAGATGAGAAGACTCTTACTTTCTACATATATTCAATTATTTTTGATATATTGGTTCATAATTTCATCATATATAGTAGAGTAATCACATCAGTTATGCCTAAATGCATAGCAGGTAAGCTAGGCATCAAATACAAGCCAATGACTAAAGGAGTTTTGCAATTGGATGGATCCCCAGCCAAAACTTTGGGGATAGTGAAAGGTTTGAATCTGATTATTCATGATTTTCATACCTTTTCAATTCCTCATAATGTGGTAGTAGTACATTTACCTCCCCATTTTTTTGTTTTACCAGATTTACTTCCCTATTTTTCTCTTTGCTTGTCAAGAGACTTTATATCCAAGATAGGTGGATACTTGGCAACTAATTGGTCCTACATGATTTTTAGAGCAAAATATGGCACTAAAGTAAAGATTTAGTTACAATATATTAACATAGATCACTTTTAACCATATTCTCCCAAGGTAGCAAATGTTAACTATGTCATCATTGATGACGAGGAGTTTCACATTAATAAATCCCCATCATCTTACCCTGAAGGAGTTTTTGATTTGTTCTTAGATGAGTGGGGAGATGACAACTAAGTGCATTATCCTTACATGTTTATTGATAAATATGGTCTTGGAGTATATTATATGTATGATAAGGATTCTTTCATTCCCAATTTGATAAACTCAAATGAATATGTGAATGGCTTGTGGCAGCTCTTCTTTGATGGATATAGAAGAAAGATTGGGGCAGGTAGTGGCTCCATGTTGGTTTCACCTTCAAAGGAAAGGTATTTTTCAAATTTTAGAATTTAGTTATCTTGTACTTTTAATGTATATAAATATAAGTTCCTCATTCATGGCCTAGAGTGGGCAAGGAAAAGAGGTGTCAAAGAATTTTAAGTGTTTGGTGATAGTGAGTTCATTGTCAGTCAAGTTAGAGGGTATAATTTGACCAAGAACTCCTTGCTCAAGTCCCAAAAACATAGAGTTTTGGACCTTCTATAATATTTCATGGCATTTAACATCATTTCTATTTCAAGGGAAGATAACAAGCATTCTAATAGGTTAGCAACAATTAGAGCTTAGTTTGATGTTCCAAAAGGCATAAGAGAAGACAAGAATCAACCTCATCTAAAAGGTGATTATGAGACCTTCTATACCATATAATGTCACCAATTGGAATGTATTTGATATTGACCAACAAATAGCATGTTTCATATAAGAATAAGTTGAGTTCTCTACAAATAATCATTATAAGCTTCAACAACAATATGGAGGGAAACTTTTCTAGTTGAAGTCTAACAAGCTTCCCAAAGGCCTAGTGGCTCTTGAAAGCATATTCAATGAGGATGACCAGATCAAGAAGGAGAAGGAAATAATGTCAACCAAGAAAGAGAATTATGAATGGATAGAGTTCTTAAAAGATAAGTTACTTACACTTGGAAAGGTATGTACCAGTCAAGAGAAGCATGATTTCATTAAACTATGCAAAGAGTTTAGTGATATTTTTGCATGGAAGTATAGTGATTTGATGGGTTTTGAACCGAGATTATCTCAACATACCATATATCTAGATGAAAATTCCAAACCCATAAAGTAAATACAAAGGCCAATCAATCCCAAGATTGAGCCACTCATGAGGAAAAAACTCACTAAACTGATTGATTCTAAAGTCATCTTTCCCATCAAGCATTCTTCTTATCTAGCCAACTTAGTCCCTTTTAGGAAAAAAATGGGGAGATCAGGTTTTGTATGGATTTTAGGGACTTAAATAAAGTATCTTTGAGAGATCATTACCCCATCCCTTCAATGGAACAAATTCTACAAGTGGTCTCAGGTAGTGAGGGGTTTTCTCTCCTAGATGGTTATTTTGGGTACAGTCATATTTTGGTTAAAGAAAATGACCCATTAAAAATATCCATCACCACCAGTGGCATGTATATGCCTATAGGAAAATTCCATTTGGATTATCAAATGCTAGAGCTACCTTTCAATGTTCAATGGATATGGATTTCCATATACTGATTAATGACATTGTATTGGTTTATCTTGATGATGTGATAGTCTTTTCCAAGGATGAAAAAGATCACTTGAATCACCTAAGTTAGATTTTTGAAAGGTGTAGAGAGTTTGGGATCTATCTAAATACAAATAAGTGAGTGTTTTTTGTTCATGAAGGCAAACACCTAGGCCACATTATTTTTAAGAAAGGTTTGTCCATTGATCTAGAAAGATCAAGTGTCATCTTGGCATTTTATTTATTTAAGCATAAGAAAGTTTTAAAAAGTTTCTTTCCTAAGATAAATTTCATGAATAGGTTCATTCCTAATTTTTCTAACCTGGTCAAGCCCTTGAAATCTATGCTAAGGAAAGATGATAAATTCACTTGGATAGGAAGAAGGAAATAAAGTTTTAAAGAAATCAAGTAGGTCATCACCCAAGCTCCTACCCTTGTAAGTCCTAACTTCTCCAAGGACTTCAACCTGTATAATTTTTGGAATGAAGACGTAATATCTACCATGCTTACTCAAGATAATGATGAAAATATAGAATATCATATTACCTTCTTCAGTCAAAGTCTAGAAGGTTATGAGACAAGATATCCATATATGGAGAAACCATTAATTTTAGTTATAAGGAGCTTAAATAAGTTTAGACATATGTTATCTAAAAACAAGATTCACATTTTTGTGTGTCATCTTGGTGTGAAATATTTTTTTTGAGTAGAGATTTGATTGAAAAACGGGCAGGTTGGATCACCAAAGTGATGGAGTATGATGTAAAGATCAAAATAACCAAACTAATGAAAAGAAAAGGACTTTGTGAGCATCTTGCTTTAGACTTGAAAGTTAAAAATAAAATATTTTGGTACTCCATAAAGATCCTATAGTATATTTACCTTCAATCATGAGGAGTTAGACACAAGATATGATTCATTTCCTATAAATTGGTGAGTGTCCATAAGGTCTTGATTGAGCCAAAAGAAGGTATTATCAATTACAATCTATTCCTTATGTACTTATGGACGGAGTAATATTTAGGAAGTATTTCTCAGGTGTGTTGTTGAGAATAATTGATTTAGATCATATTGATAAAGTGTTGCATGAGTTTCATGATGGACCAGCTAGTGGTCACTTTGCTCCAAGAACCACAACTACTAAGATTATGAGGGCTAGATACTTTTGTCCTAGCCTATTTAAGGACACTCATGCTTGGGTAAGAAAATATCAAAAATGTGATATTTTTTATGGGAAACAAAAGTTAACTACCTTGTACCTTCATACAATTCAAGTTGAGTAACCCTTCATGTAATGGCGTTTGGATTTCATAAGTATGATCAAACCTCCTTCTACTACAGGACACAAGTGGGTGTTGACTACCACTGATTATTTTATAATACAGGTGGAAGCTATAGCTCTTAAGGTGGAAAATGAAAAATCAGTCCTAGACTTCTATGAAGGTATAATAACCATATTTAGATCTCCCTCAACAATCATCTCAGGTAATGCATTGGCATTTCTAGAGCAAAGACAAGTGAATGGGCTTTGAAGCATGGCATCAACCTTAACACCTCCTCCAATTATTACCCCCAAGGGAATGGACTAGTTGAGTCCAAAAATAATAATTTGATTAAAATCATAAAGAGAATTATGGAGGAGAATCAAAGGACTTGACACACCAATTTGAAGACAACCCTTTGGGCTGATAGGATCACCCCAAAGAGAGCAATTGGGAACTCACCATATACACTTGTGTATAGAAGGAAAGCTAGAATTCCTATCTTACTTGATTTGATAGCCTTAGACCTAACCTATTAGCTACAATTGATGGATAATGATAGTATGGAGGTCAGATTATGTGATTTGATAGAGATTGAGCAAAAAAGAGATCAAGCCATGTACACCATGACTACTCACCAACAATAAACAAAGAGGTATATTGAGAAGAAGTATATACTAATAAGTTAAAAGGAAGGAGACATTGTCCTAAATTGGGATGAAGATAGGGACAAGCTTAGAAAACATACAAAGTTTGATGCTTTGTGGAGTGGCTTGTATGTGATCATATACTGCAACAAACACAATGCTTTCCAACTCTCAAAGTTGGATGGAGAAGAGCTGCATAACCCAGTCAATGGAATATATCTGAAGCATTGTTATTAATGGTTCTCTTATTTCTATTATATAAAATTTCCTAATTTTCTTATGTTCCCTAAGTTTTTAGGCATAGGTGTGAGTTTTTCATTTCTTGGTTTTGTGTTGTATTGGCTTTATCTTGTTGTTATTGTGTGGTGTGTTTCCTTGGGTTTTGTTTTGGTAAAGTCCTTGTTAACCATTTTTAAGCATTAATTGAATTCATGCCCAATAGAATATAAGGATACTATTCTAGTTAGTATAGTAGGCATAATACCCCTATGAGTCACTAATTTATTGACCAAATTTTTTCCTTTTATGCCATAATTGGGCACCCCTATTTGCAAAAATGTGTTTTAGTCTATACCTTTGTTCATGTCCAATATGAAGATTTCATGTCCAGTATGAAAGAAGTGTTCTTATACAAATTTGAAGTCTATTACATGTAAAAACCCAAGTGTTTTCCTTGGGATAACATTGTTATTTAGTTTTTTGGCTAAATCCTCACCAATGAATTCTTTCAAAATGTTTGTTTTGGTCCTTTGATAAGTATATTTCCTTTGGGATTTTGTACTAAAGTTATTATCAAATTCTTTCAAAAAATTTATCTGAAGCCTTTTACTTAGGTGAATTATTTCAAAAAAAATTCTAAAGTAATTTTATCGAAGGATAGGTGACAAATTTTTGAAGGACTCTTTCAAGCAAAAAATGACCTTTTCAAAATTCCGAAGGGTATGTTCATCGTTTTGAAGGGTACATTGGCAACTTTCTTGAAGGGCATTTTATTTTGAAAGTGGACCATTTCCAAAATTCCAAAGGGCATTTTATAAAGTATGAAGGGATGTTTTTAAAAAATTCAAAGGATAGTTTCATTCTTAAGAAGGGCACTTTACAAAAATCCATAAAAATTGTCCCTTATAAAAGAACCTAAAGGAATTGAAGTCAAGGGACAAGTGGACCATTCTATAATTATGAAATGTCACTTTCATTTTTGAAGGGTATCCATAGAAACGCTAAAGAGAAAAAGACCATTATGAGAAGATGAAGGGTTCTTTTCAAAAAATTTGAAGGGCAATTTCCAAAGGAAAAAATTACTTTGGACTTTTTGTCCAAAGGAAGTTTGTAAAGGAAAAGGCTTGTCAAAAACCTTGAAAGACTGAATTCCTTCAAAAAATTTGTTTGAAGGAATTATTCTAGAGTAAGATCCCAAAGATAATATTTCCTTCAGATGTTTTGTCTAAAGGAAATGGATCAATAAGAAAAGCTGAAAGAAAACAAGGAAATAAAAGGCTGAATGAATTCTTTTGGGAAAAGTGGTCACAGACAAAATGTCTAAAAAAATGTCTAAGTGATGGCCTACAAAATGTCAAGTTCAGACTATGGAAATTATCCATTGGGATTCAAACAAAGGAGTGATATCCCATATAACATAAATTTCAAGCTGTAAAGAAAAACCGTTAGAGTTTAAAATAAAGTGTTGGAACCGAAAGGCAAAAATAAAGGTGACAAATAGCAAGATCCTAAATAACTATGCATAACAAGAAAACATAGGCAATTGATATTTCAAGTTGTTATACACCATTTCATATCTCAATGAGCTAGCAAAGAGAAATTAACATCCAAATGAAACTCCAATCAATGGATCCATTTATGGAAAAAACATAGTTTGGAATATCTTAATTTTGTTGGCATAACTATTAAGAGAACACCTTACATAATGTTGCATAATTGTTCTAATCTCAAGTTGACACATGTCTAAATCATTTTTACACTTTCCTTTGCTCTACCTCTTCCAAAAACCTATATATATACTCTTTCTACTCATTTGGGGACCTCTACTAGTTATGGTAAAACTTTGGCCAGATTTGTACTATAACTCTTGAAGAAATATAAAAGTGATCTCACCATTTTCACATTCCACTTTTGAGTATAAGTTCAAATCTTGTTGATAATGACTATTGAAAAGGTTATTTTCTAGCATATTAATCTATGGTCACTTACCAATATGCAGAAAAGATGATGTTGTAGGTCTCTGTTAACATTCTTTACTAAGTGTATAAACATGTTAGAAGTGGTATATGTGCATTATCTTTGTAGATTCATTCATCACCATCATAAACATCAAATACCTTATTGAATATAACTTATGAAATACTAATGCAACAATGTATTTGTTGTGACTTTGTGTGAAACACCCTTGTTTATCTTCAAGTAGTGGTTTTAGTCTTAAGAGGATATCAAATATTGGTGCATCAACATTTATTTTTCCAGGTTGTTTTCCTTCTCCCCTTTCATTCACAATTGTTAGTTTAAAAAGAGTTTCAAGGAGAATCAAGGGGATCTAGAACCTTATATAAAGACTCATCTCAATATAATTCTCACCCATAGTAAGAGAGATGATTCTATTATGCCACTTGGATGTGGAGAATTAAGCATCTTCTTATGGGTGAAAATCTAAGTGTCAACACTAATTTCATAACTTTACCCTATACTATTAGATCTTCAGCCTACCCATCGAGATGTTGAAACTTGTTAATCTCATGAATATTTTAGAACCTTTGACATTTTAACCCTGATCTCATGTCATTAGATCTTTGGCGCATGAACAAACATAAACCTTCAATCTTCCTTTAAACCTTTTTGACTTTAAACTTTTTCCATGGGTCATTGATCCATTTTAAAACCCTGAGATCTCACCACCTATCACCCATTTTGTCCATTTATATGGGCATAAAATATTAGTTAATACTTTAGAAATATATAAATCCTTAACCTAAATTTCTATTATATTAACAAATACAATTTGAAACTTAGTATAAATTTTAAGTTAAACTTAGAATATAACAAAAGAGCCCCCACATTAATTATTAATCATGAACCATAAGATATAATGGAATTATCATAAATATTTTAAAGTTTGAGTTATATTAATAAATATGATTAGGACCTAGGCTAAAATCTTAAATTAAGTCTATAATCTAATAAAGTGCTCCCTAGTAATTTTGACCCTGCGTAAATTTTTAATCTATTTCAAAAGGAATTTAGGCTAAATAAATTAGGCTAAGATTTTAACATGATTTTAAACATATATTAAATTAAATCAATAAGAGACCAATTTTTAATCAAAACAAAGAGTGAATTTAGCACTAAGGTGTAAAACCCTAGGTAGTGTTCACAACAATGAGACCCTATTAAACCTACAACATGGAAACATAAGATTCAAACATTAGCAACA
Source organism: Torreya grandis (assembly GCA_037957365.1). Classification (NCBI taxonomy): domain Eukaryota; kingdom Viridiplantae; phylum Streptophyta; class Pinopsida; order Cupressales; family Taxaceae; genus Torreya; species Torreya grandis. The sequence continues at coordinate 1,877,577 of JARHVA010003354.1, read as the reverse complement.
TTAGATGAAGTCAAATGAAAATTATGTGATAATATATCCATGTAAACAACACAATATATTCAATACTAGTTCCTGATAAATTTTAATGTCAAATTTATAACATAAATTTTTTAGAATTTTTAATAAGGGTCCTCATTTTCAAAAATGGGGTGTATTGGGTACAAAAATTTCAACCAGACACATTTGCTAAAACATAGATGAAACATGTTTAGGAATTAATCACCAATGGTTAGAGTTGAATGCCAATGGTCACTATGTTTTCAAAACACAAACCCAAGAGCATTTAAACCAAAGTTGCTAGTCTCATTCAAAAAAGTGATTGAAAGATAAACAAGACTCTCACAAGTTTTATGTAGGACTCATAAAGAAAGTGGAAATTTTAGATTATTTAAGTGTTTTTAACATCTTTTTAGTGCTTTAAAAAAATTAGGAATCATTCCACTTAGTTTTTTAAAAACAAAAATTACTTGTTTATCTTGAATGTTTTGTAGATGTTTTTAAAAATTTGCAACTTAAGGCCAAGGGGCTAGAGAACATCACCACACACTTCAATTTGGTGATTTAAAACTTAACTCACTTTTAATTTTTATTTTGAATAAGTCATTTATCATTACTTTTTTTATTATATTTGTTTGATAAAAAATGAATTAGTGCATGTATATTCTCCCCTATCCCCTATAGGGAACTTGTGGGATTAAAATCTCAATTTTTACTTCAAATCATGTCTTAGGACAAAGGCATAAAAAATATGTTGGAAGTCTCTCCCAAAGACCCACATGGCTTGGGTGATCTAGAAAACACCATAAATCATGTTTACTTAGTTTTTCATTTCATGTATTTTAGCTTGTGAGGGGTACTTTATTACCTCCCATAGGTTCTATAGGGAAGTTTTGACCTTTGGCTTCACCTCTTGTCATCTTTTTTAACCCCTCTCCAAGGGGAGGTATATAAATTAGGATCAACCCACTAATATGGTTGTTTGATCTTTTAAACCATTACCATTAGTAAGAGGCCTATCTCAAGATGTATGATCATTTTTAACATCACACTACACTAAGAAAGTGACAGATGTCATGATTATGAAAAGGAATATACCTTTTCATAATAATCCATTTGATGTGGACCCAATTGATTTTTTACTTCTCTTGTGTATGCAATGTTAAAGTTTGTACATATGGGATCCATCTAGAAATGTGAAAAACTTATAGTTTTAGTCAACCCCACTTTACCATACCTTGATAGGATTTAGGACAATTACTTAATTTTATTTTTTTAGATTAATTGGTCTTAATTTGAGTCAAAACTTGCTTGTTAACAAATATCATAACCAAACACATTGTCCATAATTGTTTGAACAAGGAGGTGTTACATTGTCCAAGTGAAAATCAATCTTTTCCTTGTTTAAATTTGTCATCTTAAACATTGTGTCATATCATGTAATTTCTGTAGTTATGTTGCCTATTTGAGTCTAGACCAATTTATAAATTTTACTAAGTCCTTCATTTATAGTTCAAATTCAAATTTTCACTTTTCTAAGTTCATAAGGTTGATGTGTTAGATTAGATTCACCATTTTCACTTGAATTGAAGGAACTTGGGTTCAATTTTAAATTTGTATTGAAGGCCATTTATAGAATCATTATCATTATTATCATTGGTGGACTCAATTTAGCTTACATATCACTCAAACATTGAGTTTTAGAACATATTTTATACTACCATTCCTATTACCAGGTGGTGACATTGTGTTGCCTATTTGGTTTTAGCTTTATACTTAGGAATTCTTAAATGTTTTCACATCTTCAATTTTTTTTTGCATTATCTCCTTCTTAATTAGAAGGTATTTATTCTAGTTTTCTATTAGTAAGTCATCAAATTTGAACTAGTTTTTATGATACTAGCATATATTAAAAGTCTACATTTTACTATAATAGTGACACTCTATGATTTTTGAGTTATCATACCCTCTTTCAATCCATACAATTTCAAATTTACCCAAGGTTGAGTAATTTCATGAACATCATTCTTCTAATTGAGTGTGGTTCCATGCCACCCTCCTTTTATAGTTATTTGGTTCCTAAGTCAATTTTTTGGAAGAAAGATCAAAATCCATACCTTGTTTCAATGTTTTCAAAACATTGATCCAAATCTTGTCAAATGTATAAAATAACTCTTTCTAGACATGACTTAAAGGTTCACTCGTATTTGGGTCCCTTATGGCCCTAGCTATGAGGATGATTATTTTTATGATGGTTAAGATAATTACATTTTATTTGAGTACATTCCTACAAATATAAGATTTGAGGGGAAGTATATTACATATCAAGGGAACCAAGATGAAGCACTCCTTAGGTTTATAAAATCTAGTGCTAGACTACCCTCAAATTTTCCTATGGAGTAATTGCACACCTTAGTTAGAGAAGGAGAACAAAAATAGAAACAAAAAGCTTTTTCATAATCAAACATACCTTCTTCTTCTAAAGAGGATAAGGAAATACTTATAGATTCAAAACCAACTGATCAAGATCTTGTGGACAAGATTAAGAAAATAAGTCAATGGTATATCGATTAGCTTATCACAGGCTTAATCAACTCTTTATTTTTTTCTTCAATTGATAATGATGCTTCTAAAGAACAATGAAATGTGATTGAACCTATGCAATAAACATTAATTGAGAGTTCAACAATTGATCAAGGTGTCTCAAAAGAACATGTTAAGATACAAGAGGTTGTGAAAAATATTTATCTAGACATGGAACACACATTATTTAAGCACCAAGAGCCTCTTGTTACTTTAAAAACATAGAAACCCAAACATTTAGTTTGAATCAAGGAGATCATGCAAAACAATTTGTCTAGTTCATCTAAACTAACACAATAATTAGTAAATAAACCAAGGACTCCCCAAACTCAATAGAGCACATATAATTTAAGGAAACATATTTCAAGGAATCAATGGCATATTCACTCAACTCTAGGAGAAAATAAAAACCAAGTTGTGGAATGTAGGGTGTACATCCGTCATAAAATCCATGCAACGACAAGGGCACATTCCATCCTAACAACAACAATAGGGGCACATTTCACCCCAATAGAACTATGTTCCAACCATGAATGCACCAAAAATGCAAGAGTTGAACTCCATGAAGGAGATTATGTTATTTTTTGAAACTAAAAATAGGATAAAAAAGTAAAAATTTGATGAGATATGTCCATATCCATTTAATTTAATCATTCTCCAAGTCCCATTTCCACCTCATTTCGATGTACCCAAATTTGATAAATACAAAGAAAAGGGTGACCCACATGGACATTATTTGATATTTTTCAATGATTTCATGTTGATGTAATATAGGTGTCATAATGAGTGGATGAAGTGATTTAATAGTGTAAGTGACAATGGAAAAATGTGCAATGTGCTTGTCAAAGTGTGCTTGAAGGAGGCTTGGTTGATCTTCAATTTTAGATTGACTAGAGATGTTCAAGGATGAGTATGGTGATTGGAGAATGTGAAAAGAGTCCTATAAATTGTTAAGGATGATTAGAGAGCTTGTGTGCATAAGTGGAATTCATCTGGTAGTCCATAGTTTTCATCTACATAGTTTGAGTTTAGTGGTAGAAAATTTGAGTAGGTAGTTTGATGATGTCATATTTTTCATGTGTTGATGAGTCAAGAGGATTTGGTCATATGGTTATGATAAAATTAATCCCTAGTTTCTATGAACTAAGTCTTAGGCCATTTATTTAAGTGCAATAAAATATATGTGGGTGTAAAATTGGGATCTTAGGCATTTTGGTAGTGTTTTCTATGTTCAAATATAGTTGAGTAAGCATGTTGATGATGTCAAAATTTTCATGAATAAATATTTTAGGATTAAATGGTCACATGGGTTTATTTAATATCATTCCTAGTTCTTATATGCAAAATCTTAGGTCATATGCCTAAGTGTGACAAAAGATATGAAAGTACAAAGTTGGGGGAGCTTCATTACCTCCCATGGGTTATATAGGGAAACTTTAACCTAGGTCTTCATCTCTTGGCATCATATTAAACCCCTCTCCATATAGGGGTATATAAATTAGGATCACCCCACTAGGATAGTGGTTTGAGTGGTTAAACCATGTCAATTATTAGGAGACTAAACCTAGTATGTATGATCATTTTGGTCATCACACTACACTAGTCAAGTGACAGATGTGGTTGTGAAAAGGAATATACATTTTTATAACAAGCCATTTGACATGGACCAAATTGACATGTTGATTTTCTTTTGTGTGTAATATGAAATTTGGTACAAATGGGATCCATCAATAAATGTGTAAAACTTATAGTTTTAATCAACCCCACTTTGCCATACCTTGATAGGATTTAGGATGATTACTTAGTTATATTTGTCTTAGATTACTTGGTCTTGATTTTAGTTAAAAAATTATTGTTAATAAAGATCATAACCAAACACATTGTCTATAATTTCTTGAACAAGGAGGCATTTCACTATCCAAGTGAAAACCAATCTTTTCCTTGTTTAAATTTATCATCTTAAATATTGTGTCATATTATCTAATTGGTGTAGTTATGATACGTATTTACGTCTAGACCAATTTCAAATTTTTATTAAGTCCTTCATTTATAGTTCAAATTCAAAATTTTACTTTTCTTAGTTCATAATGTTGATGTGTTAAATTGGGTTTTCTAGTTTCACTTGACTTGAAGGAACTTGGGTTCAATTTCCAATTAGGATTGAAGGCCATTTATAGACTCATTATCATTCTCATCATTGGTGGACTCAAATGATCTTACATATCACTCATTATTTGAGTCTTAGAACATATTTTATATTACCATTCCTATTACCATGTGGTGGTGTTGTACTACTTAATTGGTTTTAGATTTATACTTAGGAATTCCCACATGTTTTCAAATATTAATTTTTTTGGTTCTCATTATAGACACTTAAATCTAGCCACCAATGACTTCTAACCAAAATTTTGACCAATTTCCACGTAAAATGTACAATTTGGCCTAAAAACACTAAAACATGCTAAATGATGTGAAATTGACATATTCAAGTGTTGATTTCTGCTAGAGTATCATTAAATGGGGCAATGCAATTTGTGGGCCAGCTAACTTTGATCATATCATTTTGAGTCAAAATGCCAATCTTGCACCTAGATCCTTTGGATTACTCTTTTCTATCAAATTTATTATATGAGATGTATGTCTTTATTATTTTATGTTGGTAACATCCTAAATGGGAATACAGATCCAACACATCTGACACCAAATTCAAAGTCTAATCTAGTCAAATTTGGAGCCAATAACAAGGCATTCTGATCAATTTGAGTAATTTACACACAAATTAATTAATCATTATTAAGATATAATTAAACCAAATTAGATCCTAATTAAGAATTCCATGTAAACTTGTTGAATACTTATTTTTTGGAAATGAATATTGAATATCTACATCATCAAGTGACCTCATTTCTTGGAAAGACATCTATAGGCCATAAATGCCACAAATATCAAGATTCATGCCTCCCATGCCTCATCAAAGCCCAACATTCCTCTTACTTTCTCTTCTATCCCAAATATTGATGAGCATATTTATCAATTTTAATTACATAATTAGATTAAACCTTAGCCACACATCTCAATCTTGAGATGGATGGTTTAGGTTGATTCTTGCCTTTTTCAAAAATCTATAAATAGAGAGGCCATGAACATCATTTCTATGTCTTGATAATGCAAATTTATAATGCACAAATGATTCCAAAATCTATTGAAATTAGTGTTACCATGCCAAATTGATTCCAAGCGAAGCTAAAATAAAGCCACAAGGTGCCAAAGAGAAGAGGAGATAGTTGAGCCTCCTTTGATGAAGACTTCATGAGCACAAGCTAAACAAGCCACTATAAAAAACATTTTTGAGAATCAAAGGAAGGTAAAAGAGGGTTTCTTTTGTATTTTCATTGTGTGTTTTATTCATGTTTGTTACTAAGCATGTCTATGACTAGAGATATTATGCTAGTTAGTGTGTTTCTTTCATTTTTTTTTCATTTTGAAACTAACACAATACTAACCATCCTCTCTTGAGTCAAATTCGTATCTCACATAACTGCATCCATTGTGACCTAGCAGCTGAATAAGAGCAAGGAGTCCAAGACCACATTCATACAGTACAAGAACACTCTCTTAGTAAAACCTTTTTGGAGGTGTTAGGGGATAATCAAAGTTAGAACTCAACATCTTCTAGTGAAACATTTTTAGATGTGCTAGAAGACAATGAAAGTCAAAAGTAAGCATTCCTTAGTGAAACCTTCTCAAAAGTGACAAATTCATTGGTGAAAACCTCTTTGAGACACCAAAAGCTAATAAAAAAAATTTCACTACTTGATGAAGATAAAATGAAAGATCAAATAAAAATAACTTCCAATCTATAACCTAATTAGATGGTGGCTACTCTCAACATCAAACAATAGAAAAATTTGGTGGTCCTATCAAGAGAATATTCAATGGTCTTCAGCTCCACCACAACCAAAGATATGTTGAATCTAGCATTAGTAACATTATGTGTGACTGAGCATCCTAATCTTCATTTGTTTCCTAACCATTTCACATTCCATTATCATCTACAATTCAATTTCACAATCAAACCTACTGTCCATTATTTGTCCTTGTTTACCATCCATGGTCATACTTTCCTTTATAGAGGCTACAAATATACTTTGTCTCAATTTTTTAAGGAATCAAAATTAATGACCAATGAAGATCACAACAAAATTATTAGAATCACATTTTGCAAGAAGTTCTTGATGGATTAGTTATTTAGACAAGGTATGGGCTAGTAATTAACATGATCAAGTATTTTTTTGTGTCATTTATTTATTAGGATGTGCATCTTCCCATCATTAATAAAAATAGAATCAAAAACCATACCCAAGCCAAAAACATGTACCATATCATTTCAAATTTCCATGTCATTACCATTATTATATATCCTTTTGCCATTGTCATGTATCCTTCTATTTACCCTATCACTTGGGGGCAAACCCTCTTACCATTTTAAACATCCTTTCATCCCATTCCTATCTAGACCAAAGCTTATTTTTAGTCATCCTACCCAATCCTATTTTGATATTCATTCATTTTGTTCTTCCTATACTTTTTGTGAAAAGATTCCAATAAATTTTCAATAATCAATCCAATCCATGTTTCAATGATAGTCTATGAAAGTAGTGTGATAGTTGATCTAGTAAGATATCTTTCATCCTATCAATTTTGTTTATGTGAACCTGATTGTAATTGTGTATGGGCAAATCAGTGTCTCACTATTATTGCTAATTATTATAACCACTTATGGGAAAATTAGTATCATTTTCCTATGTGATTGTATCTTATTTATAACTACCTATGGGAAAAATAGGGGTATCACTTGTTTACCATGCATTGTTGCATCACCTTGTCATTTTTATTTTCATTTGACTGATCATTTTCCATATTTGAGAACTTGTTGGGACCTAGTTGGTTTTTCCCTACCTTTTGTGTGGATGGAATTACTATGACTTGAGGTGATTTTAGGACTATGTGGGTCATGCACAATTCATGTTTAGGTCACCTCAGTCCCCCTTTCCATACACTCTCATCACTTTGTGAGTAACCTAAGACAAATGCTCTCACCATATTGTGAGTAGGTATCTTTTCAATCTCAATCGAGTTAAAATACCTAAAAATTTCCAAAAACATTCATAATATTTTAAAATCCTAAAATATTTGTCTTGTCTAAGCCTAGTCAGTTATCCTTAATTTGCCTTACTGGGGCATTGTCATTTTTAGGATGCTTTATTTCGCTTTTATTTCTTAGGCTTTCTATTTTTTTGTTTATTTTAGGTTGTTTATTTTATTTATTTGTTTTTCTATTGTTTTTTGTTTGTTTGTTTCTTATTTATTTTCTTTCAACAATGTTTCTTCAACTCAATCTATATGCATTCATGGGTGATTCCTCGAGCACATTATTCTTGAGTCTATCTGTATTCATACGTCAATATTATCATCATGGTTTTTATTATTGATGTATTTTTTTAGTGTTTATTGGATCAGGAGTCAGTCCTTGTACATGTTTTGGGATCATATTCATGGTGTTCTATCATGAATCCTACCATTATATGCTACAATAAAAATTAGATTTAAGAAGGTCCACAATCAATGAAGCTATAGAAGTTTCTCCTTAGCACCTTAGCAAATTCTCCCATCCCAACCCTAATCAATTCAACCCACTAACCATTCTAGTTATATCATTTCTAATCAAGATGAACATCTCATCATTAGTAAGTAAAATTAAATCATTCACACTTATCAATTTTATTCTTATATTCATCTCTCTCATCACTTTACACCAACTCATCTTTAATATGTATTCTAGGTTATATCCTTGAGTTATGCTTGCTAATCAGCCCTAACTAGGGCACCATCATCTTTAGCCAATCTAGGTCCTCTTAATGATTATAACAACCTATGGGTAAATCATTATTTTGACCTTTATTCTTGATTATAACCATCTTTACGAAAATCAAAATCATTTTTACATCAATGCATGCAAGCACTTTCTTATTTAGATTAATCTCAACCACGGATTACTTCCACCTTTCTTCTTATTTGTTTTTGAGGATCATCTATAAAAAATGTAATGGCCACTCCCTCAAGGTGGCATCATCATATGCTTCACAAACACCATTTGGAGATTTGTTATTTACCCATCATCTTATTTTTTGCATATAGGCCATCTCTTATTATTTTAAAAGACATTATTTTTCCTATGGTTTGTAACATCTTCTCAAATAGGGGCAAACTATAGACACCTAAATCTAGCCACCAATGACCAAAAACCATAAATTTAACCAATTTCCACCTAAAATACATAATTTGGCCTAAAAATACTAAAACATGCTAAATGATGTGAAACTAACATACTCAAGTGTCTATTTCTACTAGAGTATCATTAAATGGGGCAATGCAATTTGTGGGCTAGCTAACTTTGATTAGATCATTTTGGATCAAAATGTCAATTTTACACCTAAGTACTATGGATTTATATTTTATATCAAATTTATTGTATGAGATGCATGTCTTTATTATTTTATGTTGGCAATATCACAAATGGGAATACATATCCAACACATCTAACATCAAATTCTAATTCGAATCTAGTCAAATTTGGAGCCAATAACAAGGCATTCTAATCACTTTGATTAATTTGTTCACAAATTAATTAATCATGGTTAAGAGATAATTAAACCTAATTAGAGCCTAATTAATAACTCCATGGAAACCTGTTGAATAATTATTTTTTGGAAATAAATATTAAATATCTACATCATTAGGTGACCTCATTTCTTGGGAAGACATCCTTAGGCCATAAATGCCACAAATATTAGGATTCATTCCTCCCATGCCTCATCAAATCCATCTATTCCTCTCAATTTCTCATTTATCCCAAATATTGATGAGCCTATTTATCCATTTTAATTGCATAATTAGATTTGTCCTTAGACACACATCTCAATCTTTAGATGGATGGTTCAGGTTGATTCTATCCATTTTTAAAAATATATAACTAGAGAGGCCATGAGCATCATTTATCAGTATTTATAATACAAATTTATAATGCATAAATGATTCCAAAATCTATTAAAATTATTGTTACCATGGAAAATTGATTCCAAGCTAAGCCAAGCTAAAGCCACAAGGTGTGAAAGAGAAGAAGAGATAACCAAGCCCCCTTTGATGAAGACTTCATGATCACAAGCTAAGAAAACCTTTATAAAAATAATTTTAGAGCATACAAAGAAGGTAAAAAAGGGTTAATTTTGAATTTTAGTTGTGTTTTTAATTCATGTTTGTTAACTAAGATCTTCCTAGTGTCTAGGCCTAGAGATGTTATGCTAGTTAGTGTGTTTCTTTCATTTTGTTTACATTTTGAAACAAACACAATATTAACCATCCTCTCTTGAGTAAAACTCATAGCTCGCATGAATTGTATCCTTCTTAATCCAAAAGGCTTTCTTCTAGTTTTCTAGTAGTAACTCATCAATGTTGAACTAGCTCTTACAGTACTGACATATCTCAAAAGTCAACATTTTAGTGTACTAGTGACACTCTAGGATTTTAAAGTTATCATACCCTCTTCTAATCCATACAATTTAAAATCTACCCAAGCTTGAGTAATTTAGTGAACATCATTCTTTTAATTGTGTGTGGTTCCATTCCACCCTCCTTTTATAGTCTCTTTGGTTCCTTAGTCATTTGTTTAGAAGAAAGATCAAAATACATACCTTATTTCAATGTTTACAAAACATTGATCCAAATATAATCAAATGTATAGAGAAACCTTTTCTATACATGAGTCAAAGGTTCACTCATATTAGGGTCCATTACAACCCTAACTATGAGGATGAGCATTTTTATGATGGTCAAGATAATTATGTTATATTTGAGGACATTCTTACAACTATAAGATTTAAGGGGACTATACTAAATATCAAGTGAACCAACACAAAACACTCCTTAGGTTGATAGAATATAGTGCTAGACTACCCTTGAGTTTTCCTATGGAGTAATTATACACCTAAGTGAGAGAAGGAGAATAAAAACAACAAGAGAAAGATTTTTCATAGTCAAACATACCTTCTTCCTCTAATAAGGGTAAGGAAATACTTATAGAATCAAAACCAACTAATCAAGATCTTGTCAACAAGATTAAGAAAATAAGTAAACAATATGCTAATTAGCTTATCACATACTTAATTGAATCTCTAGTTTCTACTTCAATCCATAATGATACTTCTTAGGAACAAGTAAATGTGATTGAACCTATATAATAAACATTAATCGAGAACTCAATAATTAATCAAGGTTTCTCATAAAATAGAATAAGACACAAGAGGTTGTGAAAAATGTTCACTATAAATAGAATACACATTATTTAATAGCCAAGATCCTTTTGTTAATTTATAAACATAGAGACCCAAACATTCACTTTGAATCAAGGGGATCCCATAAGACAATTTAGCTAGTTCATCTCAACCAATGTAAAAAATAGTAAATAGGGCAAGGAATCCCCAAAATCAATAGAGCACATATAATTCAAGGCAACATATTCTAAGGAATGAATGTCCTATTTACTTGACGCTAGGATAAAATCAAAACCAAGTGATGGCATGTAGGTTGTGCATCCCTCATAAAATCTATGTAACAACAGGGGCACATTCCACCCCAACAACAACAATAGGGTCACATTCCACCCCAACAGAAATAGTAGGGGCACATTGTTAGGGTGTGGAGCTAAAAGCTTCACCAAGGAGCATACTAAAATAGGTTCGGGTCTACACAGACATCGGTGTTGGTCAAGAGCGACCGACGTTGGTCACAGGCAGTTGCAGAGATGCCGACGTCGGCATAGGATCGGCTGACGGCGGTCACAGACAAGCAGCAGGAACCGATGTCGGTTACCTGCGTGTCCAAAAAGCTATTTTCGTGGACAGAAGCGAGTGTTTGCATGATAAGTTTGAGTTGTGGAGTCAAGCTTGCATCTCTATTATTAGTAATGTTATTTTTAGAGCCCTTGTTTAAGTGGTTTAACTGTTTGTTGGAAGTACATGCTCAAGTCTCCTAATTCTATATGAAGAATTAGATCTTCCTAGCTTTGTAGTTGAATTGTAGAAGAATTCATTGTGTGTGAAGAATAGTACAGAATTGAATCAATCTAGGCTTGTTGGAGTTGATTGTTCTTGAGAGAGATAGCTCTTGAGGAATAAAGATCTAGTGAGTGATCTATACATCTAGGAGAGGTGTGGAAGAAAGAAGCTTTCTTTAATTGTATTCCTTTTGTAAAGAGTTTGTTAATACAAGTTTTCAGGGTGTTTTCTTGTATCTCTTGTTCTTGCTATTATCATTCTAATTACTTGTCAATCTGATTTAATTCCGCGTTTATTGCTATCACAATTGTAATCTATTGTTGGTTTGATCCCCCAACAAGTGGTATCAGAGCCTTGGTTATAGGTTCAGAGCTTGATAATCGGTATCAAAGTTCAGGTTCACTAACAGGTAGTTCAGATCTGTGTAGTGTGTATTGGTTACAGGTTCTCACAGGAGTTTCTGTAGGGATTTCTATTTGAGTGGGAGAAGCAATGGCAGATGAAAGTAAATTGAGAATGGAAAAGTTCAATGGCAAAAATTACCAACATTGGAGAATGCAGATAGAGGACTATCTATATCAGAAAGATCTCTACTTACCGTTAGGTGGGGTTGCAAAGAAGCCCAAAGACATGAAGGATGAATAATGGGAAGTTCTTGATAGAAAGGCTCTGGGGTCTATAAGATTGAGTCTAGCATCCACTGTGATATCTAATTTATCATAGGCAAAGTCTACAGTAGAGTTGATGACTACATTAGCAAATTTGTATGAAAAACCCTCAGCTTCTAATAAGGTATATCTTATGAAGCAGTTATTTAATTTGCATATGAATGAAGGTGGATCTATTTCTACTCATCTGAATGATTTCAATGGTATTGTGAATCAATTAAGTTTAGTGAATATAGTGTTTGATGATGAGATAAAAGCTCTTTTGATATTATGTTCCTTGCCTAAAAGTTGGCATGGCTTAGTAATGGCAGTAAGTAATACTGCATCTGCATCAAATATTTTGAAAGTAGAGGATGTTGTTAGTGTTATCTTGAATGAGGAAATATACAGGAAAAGCACAGAAGAGGCATCTGGGAATGCTTTAAGTTTTGAGAGTAGGGGAAGGTAGAAAGAGAAGAGCAAGAAAGGCAGAGCAAGATCCAAATCAAAGGGGAAAGGCAGATCTAAATCTAGAAATGGCAGAAAGCCACAATGCTAGAATTGTGGAAAGATTGGGCACATAAGCAGAGATTATTGGTCAAAGCCTAAGGAGGACAACCAGCACGAAGGAAAGAAAGAAACCAAGGTTGCAGGTATTGCACAAGATACTTTAATTTTCTCTTTGCACAATAATATAGAATCTTGGGTATTAGATTCTGGTGCATCTTTTCATGCTACCCCTAACAGGGAATATTTTTGTGACTATATCCATGGAGATTTTGGAATAGTGTATCTAGGGGATGATGAACCCTGTAAAATAATTAGCAAAGGTAAAGTGTAGCTGAAGATGCAGAATGGCAACACATGGGTGTTGAGAGATGTGACGCATGTTCCTAGCTTGAAGAGAAATTTGATTTCTGCAGGAAAGTTAGGGGATGAGGGTTGTACTGTAACTCTCATAGCAGAATCTTGGAAGGTGACCAAGGGTGCACTTGTTATGGCCAGAGGTAAGAGAGAAGGTACTCTCTATTTGTGTAACTGTGTTACTAACAAATCTCCTTCTGTATTATCTACTTCAGATGTGGATGCTAAATTGTGGCACTCAAGGCTTGGCCACATGAGTGAGAAGGGGATGTCAATTCTTAAGTCTAAAGGTATGCTTTTAGATTTAAAAGGCATAGATCTAGAGTTTTGTGAGCACTGTGTATTTGGAAAATAGAAAAGGGTTAGTTTTCTCAAAACTGGGTCTACTATGAAGAGGCACAAGTTGGAGCTTGTTCACATAGATGTGTGGGGACCGGCTCAGGTTGTTTCCATTAGAGGATCACAGTACTATGTATCTTTCATAGATGATGCCATAAGGAAGGTATGGATCTATTGTATTAGAAAGAAATCTGATGTATTTGATACTTTTAAAGTTTGGAAAGCTATGGTTGAGAATGAAACAAGTAAAAAATTAAAGTGCCTGAGATCAGACAATGGCGGTGAGTTCTATAGTCATAAGTTCAGAGATTATTGTTACATGCATGGAATCCGTAGGCAAAGGACGGTTCCAAGGACACCTCAGCAGAATGGTATTGCTGAAAGGATGAACAGGACAATAATGGAGCATGAAAGATGTATGAGATTGCATGCCGATTTGCCCTTACAGTTTTGGGCACAAGCTGTTGACACTGCAGTGTACCTGATTAACAGAAGATCCTCTACAGCTCTGGATGGTGGTATTCCAAAAGAGGCATGGATAGGTAAAAAGGTTGATCTCTCATAGCTCAAAGTTTTTGGTTATGAAGCCTTTGTGCATATAGATAAGGAAAATAGAAAGAAGCTTGATGCTAAGTCTATGAGATGCACGTTTATTGGCTATGGCTCAAATGATTTTGGTTACAGATTGTGGAATCTAAAAACTAACAAGGTAATCGGGAGCCGTGATGTTGTTTTCAATGAAAGAGTGATGTATTGTGATCAGCTAAGGAAGTTGAATCAATCTGAGCAGAGCAATGGTGAATTGGATGAGGTAAAAGTCCAAGATGAGCTCACGGGAAAAAGGAATAATCACTTACAAGAAAACATAGAGACCGACGTCGGTAGGTTAGGAACCAGTGTCGACAGGATAGAAACTGGTGTCGGCCATACAGAGACCGACGTCGGCCGTACAGGTATCGAGGTCGGTTAGGAAGAATCAACGTCGGCCAGTTATAGGTCTACAGGTGACCGAGGTCGGTCACTGTCAGAGAATTTGGGTGGACAGCGTGTTGTGGACGAGTCTCAGACACCCATCAGGAGGTCAAAAAGGGTGAGTAAGCCTCCAATTAGATATTCTCCTTCTTTATTTTATTTATTGCTAATCGATGGTGGAGAACCAGAGAGTTTTGAAGAAGTAATATAGGTGGAGTCCAAGAGTGAGAGGGAGCGTGGCATGGTTGAGGAGTTGGAGTCTTTAAGAGAGAACCAAACATGGGATTTGGTTGAATTGCCAGCTGGTAAGAGAACACTTAAGAATAGATGGACCTACAGGTTGAAGGAAGGTGAGAATGGATAGATGCGATATAAGGCCAGATTAGTGGTAAAAGGATTTACACAAAAGCCAGGTATTGACTTTGGTGAGATTTTTTCTCATGTTGTTAAAATGACTTCAATAAGGGTTGTTTTGTCTTTGGTTGCTTTTGAGGATTTGCATCTTGAGCAGCTAGATGTTAAGACAGTGTTTCTTCATGGAGAGTTGGATGAGGAAATATACATGGAACAGCCAAAAGGATTTGAGGTCAAGGGTAAGGAGAAGTTAGTGTGCAGGTTGAAGAAAAGCTTGTATGGCCTCAAGCAAGCTCCAAGGCAATGGTACTTAAAATTTGACAGGTTTATGACTGAGCATGGCTACAGTAAGTGTCAATCGGACCATTGTGTATATTTCAAGAGATTTGATAATGGTAGATATATTATTCTATTGTTGTATGTAGATGACATGGTGGTTGCAGGGTCTCACATGCAGGATATCTCAGAGCTTAAGGTAAAATTAGCTCAAACATTTGCTATGAAGGATTTGGGAGCAGCTAAGATAATCCTTGGCATGAGCATTAAGAGAGATAGGAAAAATCACAGGTTGATATTGTCTCAAGAAGACTATGTGGACAAGGTGTTGAAATGGTTCAATATGCAGGATGCTAAATTGGTAAGCACACCTTTGGCTGGACATTTTAAGTTGAGTAAAGAACAATGTCCTAATTCATATGATGAGGTAGAGTACATGAGTAAGGTTCCATATTCTTCCGCAGTAGGAAGTTTGATGTATGCAATGGTGTGTACTAGACCAGATATTGCCCAATCAGTGGGAGTTGTAAGTAAGTATATGGCCAATCCAGGTAAGGAACATTGGAAAGCAGTTCAGTGGATCCTTAGATATCTAAGAGGAACCAATAGTAGGCACTTATGCTATGGAGGTTTAGATACTTCTCTACATGGCTATGTAGATTCAGATATGGCAAGTGATTTGGATGGCAGGAGGAGCACTACAGGTTATGTATTTACTGTAGGTGGAACGGCGATTAGCTGGATATCTAAGTTGCAGAAGGTTGTTGCCTTATCAACTACAGAAGCAGAGTATATTGTAGCCACAGAAGCTAGCAAGGAAATGATATGGATGACACGGTTCATGGATGAGCTTGGTAGAGAGCATGAGAGTTGCAGATTGTATAGTGACAGTCAGAGTGCAATCCATTTGGCTAATAATTCAGCCTTTCATTCAAGAACAAAGCACATATAGCTAAGGTATCACTTCATATGACAGGTATTGGAAGATGGTGAGTTGAAGCTGGAGAAGATCCATACAGATAGGAATCCTACTGATATGCTAACAAAGCTGATTACAAAGGAGAAGTTGAATCTTCATTCAACTTCTGTTGGTCTTCATGATTGAGTTGAAGATGGTGGAGCTAGAAGATGTTGCTGTACAGGTACTGGTGCAGCTGTTTATCTCCAAGTGGCAGATTGTTAGGGTGTGGAGCTAAAAGCTTCACCAAGGAGCATACTAAAATAGGTTCAGGTCTACACAGACACTAGCATTGGTCAGGAGTGACCGACATCGGTCACAGGCAGTTGCAGAGACGCTGACATTGGCAAAGGATAGGCTGACGGCGGTCACAGACAAGCAGCAGGAACCGACGTTGGTTACCTGCGTGTCCAGAAAGCTATTTTCGTGGACAGAAGCGAGTGTTTGCATGATAAGTTTGAGTTGTGGACTCAAGCTTGCATCTCTATTATTAGTAATGTTATTTTTAGAGCCCTTGTTTAAGTGGTTTAACTGTTTGTTGGAAGTACATGCTCAAGTCTCCTAATTCTATATGAAGAATTAGATCTTCCTAGCTTTGTAGTTGAATTGTAGAAGAATTCATTGTGTGTGAAGAATAGTACAGAATTGAATCAATCCAGGCTTGTTGGAGTTGATTGTTCTTGAGAGAGATAGCTCTTGAGGAATAGAGATCTAGTGAGTGATCTATACATCTAGGAGAGGTGTGAAAGAAAGAAGCTTTCTTCAATTGTATTCCTTTTGTAAAGAGTTTGTTAATACAAGTTTTCAGGGTGTTTTCTTGTATCTCTTGTTCTTGCTATTATCATTCTAATTACTTGTCAATCTGATTTAATTCCATGTTTATTGCTATCACAATTGTAATCTATTGTTGGTTTGATCCCCCAACACACATTCCACCCCAAAAACAAAAAAAAGGACACATTTAAACCCAATAGAACTATGTTCCACCCATGAATGCACCAAACATGCAAGAGTGGAACTCTAGAAGGGAGATTATGTCATGTTTGAAAACTAGAAACAGGATCAAAAAGTATAAATTTAATGAGATATGTCCATATCCATATGATTTAAGCATTCTCCAAGTTCCCTTTCCACCTCATTTTGAGGCACCCAAATTTGATAAATATAAAATAAAGGGTGACCCGCATGAACATTTTTTGAAAGTTGTCAATGATGTCATGGTGATGTCATGGAGGTGTCTTAGTAAGTGGATGAAATGTTTTGATAGTGTAAGTGACAATGACAAAGTGTACAATGTGCTTATTAAAGTGTCTTAATTGATCTTTAGTTTTGGCTTGATTAGATATGTTAATGGATGAGTATGGTAATTTGAGAATGTGAAAAGAGTCTTATTAATGGTCAAAGATGATTAGAGCTTGTGTGCATAAGTGGAATTCATCTAGTAGTCTAAATTTTTCATCTAGATAATTTGAGTCTAGTGGCATAAAATCTGAGTAGGTAGTTTTATGATGTCATAATTATCATATATGGATGAGTCAAGGGGATTTGGTAATATGGTTGTGATCACATTAGTGCCTAGTTACTATGTACGAAGTCTAAGGTCATGCACCTAAGCATAATCAAAGATATACATGTGTAAAGTTAGGATCTTAGGTATTTCAATAGTGTTTTATATGTTTACATAGAACTAAGTAAACAAGTTAATAATGTAAACATTCACATGCATGAAGGTTTTAAGAAGAAATGGTCACATAGATTTTTTTAGTATTCTTCCTAGTTCTTATGTGCTAAATCTTAAGTTATATGCCTAAGTGCGATAAAATATATGTAAGTACAAAGTTGAGATCCTAAATAGTTTAATATTATTTTCCCATATTAGGCCAAATTTTTATGAGGTATGAAAGTGTTACACCCTTAACCAATGGTGTGTCTAGGGATATGTCTGGCTGACTTGTGGCTTACATCCCTATTTTATGTACTTGTTACATTTATCTATGTTATTAGATATGTCAGCCTATGGAATAACCTTGGCTAAGTAAGACTATATATAAGAGGTAGTGGTTAGTCTTTAATCATAATGTTAAGTATTATACTATTAGTGCATTGTTTTGGAGGTTTCCCCCTAGAAGTGTCTTTGATATATTATCCAATATTCTATTTTGTTGTCAATTATCATTGTGTAATCTCTCATATTTTCTTATTCTATGTAATATAAAATCATTTTGTGTGAATATCTAAGTAATTTCATTACAAGTGGTATCAAAGCTTTGATTTGGGAAATTTTCCTATGGCATTTTTTTTAGATCTAGTGAGGCATGGCTTTTGGGATAGTGAAATTAAAAAAACATAACTTGCAATCTAGGAAGAATTAATTTTTTTTTTCAGTGCAGTATTGCTTGAAACACTTTTTTGAAAAAAAATATTTAAAAAAAAGTCTAGAATTGTTTTCCCCTTGCACACTTGAAGTCATTAGATTCATCTCAATGAGATGATCCCAAAATTATATTCTATCAATACACTTTTTTGGTACCAAAATTTTTATTCTAGTGCATATAGGTAATCATTAGATTCATCTTGACAAGGTGATCACAATGGTACCATTTCTTAGTACACTTTTTTTGGGGGTGAAAACCTTCGTAGGGTTTGTTTATGGTAGGTCCTTCAACTCAAGGAAGAAAAGGGTCACCAAAAACTCAAAAGACTCCTTATATCATTGACATGGAATGTAAAACTTTAGATCTAGTGATTTCTCAACTTCAAGAGGACATCAAAAACTTGGTGAGGCATGATGACTTTGTTGCAGTCCAAGATAATGTTTTAGGGATGAAAAAATAGATTAATGGGGTTCATAGTGAATTTTAACATATTAAAATGTAATTGGCTACCCTCACATCTTAGTTTTAGCCTAACAACCCTCCACTTTAGCATTCAAATCCTCCCCTCAACAACTCCCATGATGGTATGAAATAGATGTTGCTAAAATTTGACATGTGTAAGTTTGATGGTAAGGATCCTCTCACTTGGATTAACTGAATTGAGAATTTATTTGATCTACATCAAACCCCTAGTTCTTAGAGGGTGATGGTGGCATCCCGATATATGGAACCTGAGCAATTCATTTGGTATTGTTGGTTATGTGCTCAAAATAAAAATAATAGTGCTCTTATTACATGGATGATTTTTATTGAGGATTTGATAGCTCATTATTAAATTAATTTATTTGAGAAATATTTCATCTAATTAGCCAAGTTGTAGAAAACATGAACTATGAAGGATTATATTCATGAATTTCATAATCTCTCTTTACGGGTAGAAAATATCACTGAGAGAAATTTGATAGATCTATTTTTGGGCGGCCTCAAAGATATCATCTAATATGATGTTTGAATTTTTAACCTACCATATGTATCAAAATTTATCCCTAAGGCATGCATGATAGAAGAAAAAGAGATGGTTAAAAGGAAAACTTTCACTACTGGTAGTAATCACCACTTTCCAACACCATCATTTCCATAGCACACTAGATTAACTCAATGACAAATTGAGGATAAGTGAGCCAAAGGGTTGTGTTATGATTGTGATATAAAATGGAGTGAAGACCATAATTATGCTTAAAAGAAGCTATTTTACATTGAATATGTCAATGATGATGAAGATGATGCAAAAGTACATGATGTGGATGCAAAAGTTCTTGAAGAGGAACTAAAAACTCTTAGCCTACTATTTCATGTCATGCCCTATCAGGTATTAGTACTCCCCAAACTCATAAGGTGATGGGCTTACTTAAGAAATAAAAGGTCACTATATTTATTGATTTTGGGAGCACACACAACTTCATCCATAGTAAGTTGGTTTCTCATTTGAGCTATTTCATTTATCTAGCTCCAAAATTCTAGGTTATGATTATAGATGGTGGTACTATCAGTTGTTCAAGAAAATGCCATTGTACTAAGTTGGCCATGGAAAACTAATTATTGGATTCTCCTATGTTTGCTATTATGATGGGTGGAGTTAATATTATTCTAGGAGTCTAGTGTCTCACCACTTTCGGTACTATTGAGATGAATTTTCAAGAATTATTCATGTGTTTTCATTCTAGAGAAAGGATATTTGAGCTAAGAGGATTAAAGGCTAAATATCCCCAACTTGTTAACTCCCATCAAATGACAAATATTCTCTATAAGGGTGCTAAGCTATTTTTAGCTCGCTTGTTTTCTATGGAAGTACATCCAACTCAACCATCTCCTCCTCTTCATTTACAACAAATAATTGGTGCTCATTCAGTTGTTTTAGGAGACATGCCAAAAGGACTTCCACCTAGCCACATACATTATCATACTATCATACTTATTCCTAGTAGTACACCACCCAAAATCAAGCCATATAGGTATCCTTATGCTCAAAAAAGTGAAATTAAAAATATGGTACAAAAGATGTTGGATGCAAGAAACATTCATCATAGCCAAAATGAATACTCTTCACTAGTTATCATAGTGAGAAAGAAAGATGACAATTGGAGGATGTGCCCTAACTACAAATAACTCAACAAATACAGTACCAAATATAAGTTGAAAAGTCCCATAATTAATGATTTGATAGATGAATTTAATGGTGTTATTTATATTACCAAGTTAGATCTATGTTCTGGGTATCATCAAATTAGGATCCATGATGATGACATACCCAAAACTACTTTTAGGACTTATGAGGGCCATTATGAGTTTTTGGTTATACCTTTTGGCCTAAAAAATGCACCATCTACTTTTCAGAGTCTGATGAATACTATTTTTACGACATTTTTTAGGAAATTTGTTTTGGTATTCTCTGATGATATCCTCATTTATATTAAAAATTGGGTAGACCATTTTCAACATGTGAAACATGTACTCTCCATTTTGGAGCAAAATCAATTGTATGCCAAAACATCCAAATATACTTGTGCGGATAGTGAAATTTAATATTTGGGTCATTTGGTGCCTTATGAAGGAGTGAAAGTGGATCCTAAAAAAATCCAAGCAATGGTGGACTGGCCAATTCCTAAGACACTCAATCAACTTTGGGGATTTTTGGGGCTTACTGGTTACTATCATTTGTCAAAAATTATGGTAGTAATGCATCCCCACTTACCTCTTTGTTAAAGAAAGACTCTTTTTAGTGGATTTATGTAGCTACCTGGGTATATGAACAATTGAAATTGGCTATATGCACTACTCCAATATTGACCACTCTAGATTTTTATATAACTTTTGTGGTTGAATGTGATGCATCTAGATATGGTATGGGTGTTGTACTCATGCAAGAAGATATACCATTAGCATTTTAAGGTCATCAAATCAAGGGTAAAAATTAGAACAAGCCCATTTATGTGAAGGAAAAGATGGCCATTTTGCATTAGTTAAACAATGGAGACCTTATTTGATGGGTCATCACTTTCAGGCAAAGACTGATCATGATAGTCTTAAATATTTTTAGAAAAATATTTATCATCTAAATAACAAAAAAAATGGGTAACTAAGATGTTAGGATATGATTTTTAAATAGCCTACAAAAAAGGCAAGGATAAGGTGGTGGCAGATGCACTATTCACAAAAGATGAATCAATTGAGACATTATTATGTGCCATAACCATTTTGTAGGCAAATTGGCTAGGAGAAGCATGATCAGAATGGGAACATGATAGTACTACTCAAGATTTGATTCAAAATATTTAGCAAGGTTTAGGTGGATTTAAATAATTTACATGGAAAGGTAATGCATTATGGTATAAAGATAAATTATATCTATGTAAGAATTTTCTTCTTAAACAAAAAATACTTCAAGAACTTCATGTAACTCCAATTGGGGGTCATTCAAGATTTTTGAAAACCTATCACAAAATCAAGGATGATTTTTTTTGGGAAGGTCTCAAGGGGGATGTCCAAAAATATGTGGCTGAATGTATGATCTATCAGAAAAACAAAGTTGAAACCATCGAAACTCTATGTATTTTATATCCTTTATCTATCCCTAGCCAACATTGGGAAGAGGTATCTATGGATTTCATTATAGTATTACCAAGATTTGATGGTCAAAATTTTATCATGGTTTTTTTAGATCATTTGAATAAGTATGCTCATTTTTGTTCATTATCCCAAGCATTTTTTGCTAGTACAGTATCTTCTACTTTTCTCAATATAGTTCAGAAACTGCATAGGACCCCTAAGATCATTATCAGTGATAGAGATATCATTTTTCATAGTAATTTTTGGAATAAGTTATTTACATGTTTAGGCACCCAATTGGATCATAGTTCATCCTATCATCCTCAATTTTATGGACAAATTAAGGTAGTCAAAAAATGTTTTGAAGGATATCTCTATTGTTTTATTTCTGATAAATAGGATAAATGGGTTCAGTGGCTACCACTTTCTTAATGGTGGTATAATAATTATATTCATATTTCTTCCATAATGTATCATTTTGTGGAACTATATGGATAAAACCCTCTATCCATCACTTTAACCTTGAAGGTCATCCTAAGGTTCATGTAATAAAAAAAGATATTCACCGTGAATAGGAGGTTCTTGCAAGTTTGTATGAAAATTTAGCTATGGCCCAGAATCACATGAAGCAACAAGTGGATCAACACAAAAGTGAGAGGAATTTTGACATTGATGATTGGGTCTTTATTTACTTAAAACCATACAAACATATGTCATTAAAGAAACAAAAAAAGGATAACAAGCTATCCCCTAAGTATTATGGGCCTTATCAGATCTTGTAGAAAATTGGCAGTGTGGTGTACAAGTTAGATTTTCCTTGATCCACTCACTTACACCTAGTATTTCATGTATCATGCTTGAATAAAGTCATTGGACATAGAGTTACCATTAAAACATAATCACCAAAATTGGATGAGGAAGGTAGAGTTGTTCTTGATCTTTAGGTGATCCTTCAAAGGTGCACCAAGCAACTACATTCCAGAGAAGTTATAAAATACCTGATCAAATGGAATAATCTACCATTTGAAGATGCTAGCTGGGAGGATGAAGCATTTGTGAAGTAGAGTCTAGAGTTTCCACAACATTGAGGATAATGTTATTTTGAAGGAGAAGGGCTTGTTACACCCTTAACCATTGGTGTGTCTAGGGATATGTATGGTTAACTTATGGCTTACATACCTCTTTTATTTACTTGTTACATTTCTCTATGTTCTTAAATGGGTTAGCCTATGGAATAACCTTGGCTAAGACTATATATAGGAGGTAATGGTTAGTATTTAATCATCATATTAAGTATTTTGCTATTAGTACATTGTTATGGAGGTTGCTTCCTTGAAGTGGCTTTGTTATATTATCTAGTATTCTATTTTATTGTCAATTATCATTGTGTAATATCTCATATTTTATTATTCTACATAATATAAAATCATTCTATCTGAATATCTAAGTAATTTCATTAAAAAAAGAAATGAGTAAGTAGTTTGTGTGATGGAACATCTCTCACATGTAGACATTTCAGAACTATATGATTAGATTGGTTTATTTATTTTTATGCCTAGTTTATTTTTTATAACTTTTAGGTAAAGCACAAAAGTATGAGAAAAGATATCAATGTTCAAAGTTGACCTTCTAGGCAAGTTTTTGACATAGTTGGCTTTATGGTAGAAAATTTTGAGTCAAAATTTTAGTATCATTATATCTCACATGTGTGGGGTTTTCAAGATTATATTTTCATATGGTTGGATTTTCCTATTTTAAGAGATCACGTGGTCCAAATTTTAGAACATTTGCTTCAGCGAAGAAAAAGATATGGAGGTGCAAAGTTGGCCTTTCAAGAAGATAAGTAAATGTTCCCATACTTGGTCATTTTTGCACAAGGTAAAGTTTGATAAACAAACAGAGATATCTATGAAGTACATTTTCTCCAATATGTCAGGAAGTAGTGAGATGAGGACAAGTGCATGATGTTTAATTTTGAGAAAAGGTAAATGATAATGATCGAATGGTTTACATGTATTCATATAGATTGATCTAATGGTGGGAGTGGAGTCAAAGTGGTCAAAGTGTATCCATTTAATTGTGTTAAAGATAAAAAAATATTAATAATGTGTGATTAATCTAAGTTATGAGGACACGAGATGAGATCATAGTGTTTGACGTTTAACTATGATTGTTTGCATTTGAATATTTAAATTTTTAAAAAGGAAAAGACTAGTGTCTAGTTTTTAAGACATATTATCTGATCCAAGATGAATTTAACCATGTATTAAAAAGAGAAGTTATATATTACTCCAAGTCTCATTTTGAAATATAAATTTTAAGGTATAAATGTATGTATAGACAAAGATATTGAAATCAAAAGTTGACTGTGTGTTTGTGCACAATCTGAAAGTGACCTGAGAAGGATGTTCAAACTTGTTTTGATATTGTTTAGATATCTCATGATGAATTATCTATTGAGTATTTTCTTAGACTCCATAAGGATGATCTATGTGCATTGTGAAGGTTTGATCAATCATATATAGTATGAATAAAGGTTCACAAGTTGACTGTATATTCATTCATGGTGACTATGTGCACAAAATATTGTTTGAGTGAATTATGCTTAAGTAAAAGGGTAATATAATGATTTTTAGAACTTAAGGACCTAATGATTGTGTGGAATGAGTCCATATTTTTGGAAAGTGTTCTTGTGTTTTAGTTTGCTTGGAGAAATGTCAAAGAACTAAATCGATCTCCATATGACCTAAAAGTGACTTAGGCCTATTTCAAAGTGGATTGTGCTTAAGTGTGACCCATGTGAGATGATTTAATGGTGAAGACATGTATTATGGCCAAAAAGGAAATTTTTTTGAATATATAATTCATGAATGCTCTATATATAGTGAAACCAAATGTGTTGGTTTTTAGACTTGTATAAGGTTGGTGGAAGACAAGTGAGTGAGACTTGCGCAAGTTATATGTGAGAGTTGTGGAGTGAAGGAGAGGCATATTTCCTAGTTGGATGATTTGATAATTATATTAGAGTGAGTACTATGTGTATGAGTTATAGTTCATATTTATGATGTCTAAATAGTACTCTTATAGTGTGACGATATGCGATGAAGTCTAAGTGTGAATATGAGGCATGTCTGAGATAGAGAGGAAGTTTGTGTAGTGGTTGGATAAATAGATATACATCATCAGATGTTGAAGACATGATTTCTAAGGTGGAGGTGTTCAAATGAGGGTCTAAAGGACTTGGTATTCCTTAATGGTAGTTTCTCCTTGTGAAATAGGTGTTTCGTTAAATACCTTTGGTTAGGAGGACATGATCAAGGTTTGCTTGTCTAAAGTAGTTGATCAATCTCTTTTTTTATTTATTATAAGACAATAGTCAATTTGTTTTATACTTGAGAGTGGGTTTTATTTCCCATGAGGGTTTCTCACATAAGATATGTGTTATGTGTTTGATCTTGTGTATACTTTGAATGAATAAACTCTCTCTTGTTAATGTTGATTGATCAAGTTGATATATGTTTATTATTTAATAGTTTGAAAAGATTGAAATTGAAATTGAAATATATGGGATCATTGATTCACCCTCCTCTCAGTGATTGTACTTCTAAAAAATTGGTATGAGATCAGGTGCTTTGGTAAAGGTTTGGTAACTTGAAGGTGATCCATGGTGTAATATAAGTAGTCATATAGGAGGTTTCTCTACTAAGAAAGCACTGATATTCAATGGATCCAATTATGCTTTATGGAGTGCAAGGATGAGGACATACATTATGTTCCTAGGGTTTGATGTATGCAAATATATTTTGGATGGTTATGTTGCTCCTACTACTCTTCCATCTACTGTTGTAGACAAGAATTTATTTTAGAATAATTATAAGTAAATGAATGCTATCACCTATGGTCTTCTAGAGATTGAATACCACAAGGTAATCCATTGTAAATATGCTAAAGAGATATGGGACAAAATTCAAATCATTGATGGAGATTCAAAGGTCAATATTACTAATTTTTAGACTCACAAAAGGCAATTCAAAAGTCTCAAGATGAACGAAAAATATTATGTGGCATATTTTCTATAGAGATTTGATGAGATTGTGAACATCATCAGAGGTCATGGAGAGAACATTGAAGAGGCTATTATTGTTCAAAATGTTTTAAGGTATATATCCTCAAAGTTTGATCCAAAAGTATCTAATATAGAATAAATTCATGACCTTACTCATTTCAATATGGATCAATTATGTATGCAATCATAATTTCATGATGTACATGAGTTAATCCTAGATCGAATAAGATAGATCACACTTACACATTTGATTCAGTATACACTTGATAAGTGGGAGCATGACCAATATGGGGATCTACTAGACCTGATTAAGGGATCACTTGTATCACTTGTCACAACATATCATAATAGGAAGAGTTCCAAAGCCTATAATCTAACACAATCACACAATAACCCTAAAAGATTCCTATGATTTTATATTTCACTTATACTAATAATCAAGAAAGTAAAATATTCTAATAAAAAGAAAATTAAAGTAATCTAGTGTGCACCAAATCTTGTGGCACAAAGATAGGGTTAGAATAGAATAAATAAATAATAACTAAACTAAACAGCCATATGAGACATATACTCACATCAATGTATATGAAATCCTAATACATGGAAGATAAGAATACAAATTGCATTATCTATTTACTCTTACAAAGGAGAAATAAAGTTAAGAATACTTAACTTTAAAGATGAACCTGTTGAGCCTCAATCTCTCCCTTGGCCAAGGTGTTTTACAATAGATTATTGTGGTTGTAAGTATAACCAAGATAAATCAACTCTAAACAACAAAGCCTACCTAATCATCCATAAGTCTTCTCCACAAGACAAGATCAGAGATCAAAAGAAGGTATTGAACCATAAAGATTTATTCCTCAAGTAGAATGTTCAATAAGAAAATGTTTGTTCACATTTATTCTCTTAATTATTCACTCCCTTTTGACTATTATGAACTAGTGGTGAAATACCTTGTATATATAGTAGTATCTTGGCTAAAAACATTCTGACATGTAAGTTGTACTAGGTTGACTAGATTGACCTAGGATATTTTTGGGTTAATGCCTAAAGTCTGTGTTAGGTTGGCCAGAAGGCTAATAATATAGAAGAACTAAAACTTCCCCAAAACACTCTAGGTTGACCAGGTCGACCTAGTTGGCTAAATAGGTTAAAAGGGAAAACAAGGTAAGAAAAGAAGGAATAAAACATGACAATGACTGAAATGGATAGGAAAGAGAGAAATAATCTTAGGGTTTAAGGTTTTAAGAGACAAGAGTGTGGATGGCAAGTGGTAAAAAGAAAAACAATCCTACTAAGAATTGATGGTCTACCCACCCCTTTCTTGGTGTACCCCTTAAGGCATGCACTCAAAGAGATTAAGACTCAACAGGTTCTTATAAGATACAAAGTTTTATTAATCAATAAAATTTTGAAAATATTATGTGTATACATATTCCCCATTTGAAGTTCATCATGTGTCACATAAGTAAAACACGAGATGGTGCTTTAGGATAGAACATAATAACATATAATTTTGATGTTAAGTATGGTGTAATAAGAAATAAATAAGATAAATGAAAGGACATAATTTAAAAATACATATCTTTAACTTACCTTAATGTTGTAGATAAATAAGTAGACTAGAAGAGATGAAGGTGTCCAATGTATAGTACTCTAGACAAACCTATAGAAGTTAGTGCAAAAAATAGCCAAAAATAAAACTGTGTAGAATATAAGCATATGGTGGTTAGTAGGGACATAGATTTTTAGGAAAATATGGAAAATTAGGATTGCTAAGGCGAGGTTTTAGAATATTCAATGAAAATGAATGACAAATTATTGACAAATAAATGATAAATGATGGAAAATGAATGACAAATGATAGAAAATAAATGAGAAAAGATGGAAAATAAATGACAAATAATATGAAATAAATAAATAAATATATTTAATAAATGACAAATGATATTAGAAAGCATGTAAATTATATTGGAAAACATGTAAAACATAAATTATAAAAAGGAATGTAGAACATACTAAATCACATTGGGAAGGATGTAAAACATGAATGATAGATGAAATATCAAATCAAGACAAATATAACAAAGATATGGAATAAGATAAAAAAGTAAGCTCATGTAAGATATGCATATCAAATGAAACATAAAGAAAAATATGAAAGAATGTCAAATGAAATGTAAGTAAATATGTAAGACAAACATGAAGAAGGAATACATAAAGAGAAGCATCTAATAATGACAAATGGGTGTGGACTCAATGGTCTATAATAGAAAGGTAATATAAAAATGAAACATGAAAGAAAAGAGTGATCCATAGTTACTCAAACATGTTGTTTTTCTCCAAGGATAGATAAAAAAAAAAAAAAAAAAGTAGTGATAGCATGTTCTTAAGAGATGAAGAAGAAGGAATTAAAGAAGAGGGAAAATAGATTTGGAATCACAATTTTCATGTCAAGGGGAGAAAATTAAATGGGTGCAGGGGAGAATGTAGGAAAAACCATGGTAGAGAGAACTCTTTATCTAATTCAAGACACTTTAGGTTTATCAAAACAACAGGAGTTTCAACCTTAAGAACTATGAAGAACTTCTCTTAGCAACATAAGTCTTGGGTAAACAAATGGAGCATATAGATTATCTCATGAAGGCTATATACATGAAAACTAAAATGGAATTACCTTCCCATGACATGTTTCCCACTCTTTATGACCCCTTATAGAGTTGTTAGTCTACTATGAATATTAGGTAATTGCATGAGAATGTAGGTAGCACCATAAATTTTTTTGAAATCCCCTATTCTAATCTACTAGCCTATTGCACCACAAAGGACTTCAGCTTTATGTGAAGATGACTGTGGAGTTTAAGTTTTTAGTAGAGATAGGAGATATGTTTGAAATCATATCATTTGGTATGATTTTGAATTTTGATATTTGTATATTGCCTTTTAATTATCATTTCCTTTTGTTTCAAATGATTTGGACTTTAACTTTCTTTTGATGGCTATTTCTATTCCTCCTCCATACAAATTTGGAAAACCAAACATGGGTGATAAATATAACTTTTATTTGAAAATTTGGAACAAGATTGCTAAGAGAGAGAACATAAAATATCATGGGGTCTAAGAGTGTCAGAAACCTAGGTGAAATAAAAGTGTTATCTTGACTTTGACCTTGTTTTATCCAATGAGGAGATGAAAGAAAGGGGAAATCAAGAGGAATGACACATGGAATGATTTGAATTGCTTCAAATTACACAGAATGTGAAAAAATGGGAAAAAGGGATACAATGATATTAAGGTGTGATTTATTATCATGAGAAAGAGGGAAATGGAGGAAAACATGCTAACATAGATTGTTTGTGAATTTCATCTAACAAAAGAAGAAAAATCTAAAGTTTAAGAACAAAAATCAAGAGTAAGAAAATAATGGTAATTTTATGAGGGATAGGTCATACCCACTGTATTATCTTCAAAATTCATTAAAAATAAACCCATGAGGGAGCCAAAATGTTAAAAAGGAAAAGAAGACTATGGTACATCAAGAGGTAAATACTAAAGAAAGGGGTAAAAATGATCATAAAGCTATTAAGGCAAACAATGACAAAAAAAGACAAAAAATAAAAGAGAAATATAAGTATCCAAAATGAAATAAAATTCTGAATATAATGTTTAGTAAATACAAATTAACATAAAGGAAAATGATTATTCTTATTAAAGTGAAATGAAAAGAATAAAAATGCATAAAATAAAAGAAACATGAGATAAAAAGAATAATTAAAATCTATGCTAACATCTATATCAAATATGAGAATGTGAAATACAAGTATATAAGTCTTAAAAGGCTTCTTTAATCTGGATGTGTTTGTTATTATACATTGGAGAAGAAGAGTGGGCATCACAAGATTCCCCAAAGGGTAAGTGGATGCAGGGATGGGCATCACAAGATGCCCCAAAGTCTAAATGAATGTATGGATGGTCATCAAAAGATTCCCCAAAGTCTAAAGGGACATGTGGATGGGCATCACAAGATGCCTCAAAGTGTGAATGAACATGTGGATGGGTATCAAAATATGCTCCAAAGTGTGAGTTAGAGGAATTTGATATTGAACCATTATAATGATTTATTTGCATTGGATTGATAGGTGCATTTGGAAATAGTAAATGTGTTGGTTTGTTAGATTTTAAGGAGGTTTAGTGTGACATATGATGTGTAGGAATAGATATAAAGAGATAAAGGAGGCAAAGGAGGACCATGAATGATGTGCTTTGGAGTAGGCATTTGAACTAGGTATTCTTTTGGTTCATGTGGCCTAAGAGGTTAAAGTTAAATGGATGACAAAACATGTTTAAAGTTTTTTAGGTTATATATCATTTCCTTATTGGTGCAGGAAGAAGGATAAATTATTGTTTGAACAAAATTAGTAGATGAGGTATAGGAATTGGATGATTGTTGTTGTTTATTAGGTAGTTGATGTTGATGTCATTGTGGTTCTCAAGATTTAATGTGAGAAGCTTGAAGATAATCTTGATAACATTGTTTTATGAGAGTATCAAGATTGAAATTTGGACTAAGAAAGGAATAATAATAAAATAGTGAATATCATGAAAAGACTTAATAGAATGACCTACAGTGTCATGCCACCAACAAAATTTATCTAGATTTTACCATTTTGGAAGAGGTTTGGAAGGATCAAAGCTCATGGGTTTAGAGGGTGGAAATTTAATAATAAGTTATTTTAGACTCAAGGGAGGGTGGGTTAGATTAAAATTTGTTGAATTGGATGCTCCATTTTGAGGTTAGGGATATTTGGATGAATGAAAGGTATGAGAATAATATTGGAATGATGCTTTAGTAGTTGTTTGAGGTGTTTCTAATTGACTCATAAGAAAGTCTTATATTTTTTCTTGGTCTAAGGCTTCTTGTAAAGTTTTTGGTGAAAAAATTCAAACTTTGTATTGAAGAGAAGGTTTAAGAGTAGTGAAAAATAGTATTAAAACAATATCATCATTCATGTTATGGTCCACTTTATGAGCAAGGGACTTCCATCATTTGATGAAAGTATGAGCATATTCATTAGGAAGTTACTTGGCATTGATGAAATAGCTAAGGTAATTTTTTGGAAGGTCATAATGTTGGAATTCCTTCATTACAGCATTGAATAAATAATATAGTTGTGAGATGAAATGCCTAGGAAGCTAGTTATACCATTCAAGTGCATCACCAACAAAGGTTTTTGTTAAGATCTTGGTGGTAGAAAAGGTGTTAGTTTGGATCCATTCCTTATAGATATTACCAAAATACTTAAGATATATATTAGGGTCCTTATTCCCATTATATATAATAGTTAGATAAATATTTCTAATATCTATACATGCAATAAATGGAGCTAAAGGTTCATCTTGAAGATGTTGAACCATTTTATTATTCACTAGAGGTTGAGAGGTGATATTTCCATTGGCATCTCTAAGAGGAGGAGGAAATTGTTTTGATCTGGTTGAGGCATGATGATTTGATATTGTTAACTAATCATTTTGCATAAGTGTTGTTACATGTTCATAATTTGAGATTGATTGGTTATTTTTATGATTCTCATTTGTTGGCTAACTTGGGCAAGAATTTGAGTTCTGTCAATAGGTGGATTGGAAGGTGGGGTATTAGTCTTAATAGGAAGAGGATTGTTAGTTTTTGTGGGAGGAGGATTATTTTTAGGTGGAGGATTCCCAACATTGGTATTAGTTGTCTTAACTATGGTAGAAGAAAAAGGAAGGTTAGTCAAGCCACCATTCTTGAGAGGAGTATAAATAGTATTATCATCCAAGTTTTGGAATAATTGGTAACCAGCTATATTATAAACTTTATTGGTATCATGTGATGATCCAAATGTTAGTTTTGGGAGGAGGATTATGATGAAGGATCTCAACTACATTTCATTATGTAGTGAGTGATTTATGATTAGGAAAAGAAGGAAGAAATTGGATAGTTTCATCAAAAGTAATGAAATAAGTGAGGGTAATATCCAAATACTTAATAATTCAATGTTATTGACTAAGGGAAGGATGAAAATATGTCATCATGATGAAAGAATACTAGGTAAACACACAAAGATAATAAGAAGTGATAGAAAATAGTACTAGGTTGACCTGGTTGACCTAGTGAAAAAAGGGATTATAAAACTATACATGGTCAACCAAGCTGATTTAGTATAGCCTACAAAGACTGGTAAAAAAGGTGAAAGAGGCTAAAAATAGTGATCGGTTAACCAAGTCAACCTAGTATAGTACACAGGCGATGAAAAAGATACTAGGTCTATAGGGTCAACCTAGTACAATAGACATGGGTTGATTTCTTGTTTTGCCTATATCTTTAGTTATACTTATCCATTTTTTAAACTATAAAATGCATTAGATTCATGATGATTTAGGTAATATGATAAATTTGATATCAAGTTAAAAAATAAAATATAACTAAGTCAACTACGTTGACCTATTTGACATTATTGGAGTAGTTTTAATGATTATAAACTGTGAAAGGAAAGTACAAAAATAGAAAGATATAGAGAAGTATAAATTGACCTAAGTGTTTTAGAGATGAAAATAGAGAAGATTTTTTATCAATAAATTTGAATAAAAATAGAATAAGCCTACAACTTGGGTCAAGATAATTGACCAAGTAATATAAAAACCTAATGAAAAAGTGCTAAAAATGCACTAGGTCAACTTGGCCAACCTATTTGACTGAACTAGAAGTCTAAAAATAGACTAGGTTATTTTGGTTGACCTAGTAGTCTAAAAACATGAAAACCTATGCTTAGAGATAAATAGATGGGTCGATAGAATTGATATAGTAGGTCAAAATATATGATAAAAAGAATGACATAAGTGAAAGACATCTTGCAAGGGTTATTTTCATGTCAAGTTCACTAAAATGTATGTAATTATAATTACATGATGTACATGAATTAATCCTATATTTCATAATATAGAGCACAAATAAATTTTTGATTGGGTATACACTTGTTAAGTGGGAGCATGACCAATATAGGGATCCACTAGACATGATTAAGGGATCACTTATAGCACTTGTCAAAACATATCATTCTAGGAAAGGTTCCAAAGCCTACAATTTAACATAATTACAAAACAAACCTAAAATAGTCCCATATTTAATATTTTACTTATACTAATAAATTTGAAAGTAAAATATTCTAATAATAAGAAAAGTAAACTAATCTAGTACACACCAAAGCTTATGGCACAAAGTGGGGGTTAGAAAAAAATAAATAAATAATAACTAAACCAAACATGCATAGGATACATATAATCACATCAATGTATATGGAATCCTAATACATGGAAGAAAATAATACATACTATATTATCTATCTACTCTTATAAAGGAGAAATAAAGCTAGGAATACTTACCTTTAAAGATGAACATGTTGAGCCTCAATCTCTCCCTTGGCCAAGGTGCTTTACAAGAGATTGTTATAGTTGTAAGGATAACCAAGATAAATCACCTCTAGGGTAAATAACCTACCTAAGCATCCAAAATACTTCTCCATGAGATAAGATCAAAGGTCCAAAGAAAGTATCGATCCATAAGCTTTATTCCTCAAGTAGAATGGTCAATAAGTAGATGTTTGTTCATACTTATTTGCTTAATTCTTCTCTCTCTTTTGACTCTTATGAAATGATGGTAAATGACCTTGTATATATAGTAGAATTTTGCCTAAAAACCTTTGGAAATGTCAGTTGTACTAGGTCAACCAAATCAACCTAGTATGTTTTCAAGCTAATGCCAAAAGTTTGTGTTAGGTCAATCAGAAGGCTAATAATCCAAAAGAGCTAAAATGTCCCTAGAAAACACTAGGTCAACCAAGTTGACATAGTTGGATATATAGGTAAGAAGGGAAACAAGGAAAGAAATGAAGGAATAAAGCATGGCAATGACTGAAATGGATAGGAATGAGAGAAATAAGCTTAGGGTTTAAGGTTTTAAGAGATAAGAGTGTGGATGGTAAGTTGAAAAAATAATAACCATCTTACAAAGAACTGATGGTCTACCCACCCCTTTCTAAGTGCACCCCTTAATGCATGTAATCAAATACATTGAGACATAATAGGTTCTTACAAGATACAAAGTGTTAGTAATCAATAAAAGCTTAAAAATATTACATGTATACAAATTACATTATACCCTTACTACCTATGAGATGAGGAAGAATGATGATATACCACTAACTAAGAAAGAAACATTTAAGATAGAGATGAAGCGAAAGAAGTAATTCCTAGGTAAGAAACCCAAGGAGGATGACATTTCTAATATAGATGAAGATGACTAATTGCTTTGATTCCAAGAAAATTGAGAACAAGTTCAAGAAAGTATAAAGGTAAACTACCCCTTAAATGCTTCAATTATGGTGAGATAAGACATTTTGCTAATAAGTAACCTCATAAGTATAATAAGATGATGATGAAGAGCATGATCAAGGTCATGATGATGGCAAGAGATCATTCAAGTCTGATAAAATCAAAAAGGGATTCAAAAGGTTTGATAACAAGAAGTACTTTAAAGACAAGAAGAGTCTCTACACCAAAGAAGATGGTAGTGCATCAAATGAGATTGAGGTCGGTGACTCAGAGTATAATCATGAATATGATGGTCCTACTAAAGATGAATCCTTATTCATGGATGAGGAAGGGAGTTACTCACATCAAAAGGAGTCTACTTGTAGTGATTTAGATGAGGATGGAAATGAGGTGGACTATGAGACTACTTTGATAAATACTCTTGAAGAAAGGAATATTAAAAAGAAGATTAATGAGAAGATGAAGTCTCAACTCAAAGATTATGAGGAATAATTTAGTATTTTTGAGGCCATAATGAATGAAGATGCTAAGGATCATGAAGATATGGTTAAGAATCTCAATTATTAATTGAAAATCCTATTTACAAGCCTAAAAGTTAAAGAAGATGATTACTCAAGGTATGCTTCTAAGATTATATCTTTGAAATATGAGATATAGAATTTTGAAAGCAAGGTTGAATCATTTATCAAGTTTGATAAAAGTTCTAATGATATAGAAGATCTAATAAAGTGTCAAAAGTTAGTTAGTGATAGATCCAGATTGGGTTTCAATCAAGATCCAAAAGTTACTTCTCAAGTTGACATGAATGTCAGCAAGAATAAGGTGGATCAGACTTTGAAGACAAATCATCAAATAAGGAATGAAGGTGCTAGTAGAATAAAGGCAAATCAAATCAAACAACTAAATTCCATGAGGTATTTAAATTTTAATGGTTACTACTATACATGTATTGGCTTGGGCATATATCTAGAGAATGTATAAGATTTGTTAAAAATGAGTTTGCATGGGACTATGATGGGGGTCATCAATCAAAATGAGTGACCAAGGTTAAGTACTTAAATTATATTAATGAAGAACAATTTTATAAGCATTGTCTAAATAAGGAAAGTCAAGGTAAGTTTTTGTCAAAAAGAGTAGTTTGTTTTAGTTATCATGACATTGGACACATTTACAGTTTTTGTTTGAACAAGATAAGATAGGATGAGTTTCGATCAAAGAGTATGGTTTGATACAACTATGAACATAGAGGTCACATTGTTAGATTCTACAAGAAAAGTCCATTAAGTCAAAATAGATTCAATCAGGATCCAAGAGTGCAAGGAAGAAGGCAAGTTAGCTCATAGAAACCAAAGGTGGTAAGTATGAATCATGATGAATTTTTTAGTCCAAGTAATATGTTTGATATGGTGGAGAATCTTCTAAATTTGAAGATTCCCAAGAGGTCTCATTTTCTTCTCATGTTGAAGAGACCAAGCTCAAGGAGAAGACCAAGGTACTGGTTAAAGTTAGTTATGAGATATGTATGGATCCAAGTGAACA
This sequence comes from Torreya grandis, assembly GCA_037957365.1. Classification (NCBI taxonomy): domain Eukaryota; kingdom Viridiplantae; phylum Streptophyta; class Pinopsida; order Cupressales; family Taxaceae; genus Torreya; species Torreya grandis. The sequence goes on along the minus strand of JARHVA010003354.1, from coordinate 1,841,518 downwards.
TCCTACTATTGCTAAGCATGTGTCATGCAAATAACATCAATTGTATGTGCCTAGTGATGAGGTTATAAGTTGTAAGGTTGATTCTTCAAATGAAAATGTATGTCAAGATTCCATAGTTCATCCATGTATTGTCAATTCTATCTTAAAAGAAAAGGAAAGTGTTATAGAAAAGGAACCAATTGTCATAGTTTAGACAAAAGAGAAGAAGAACAAGATCAAGAAGTCCTATATCTATAAGATGATTTTGGTGATTACTGAGGAGATGTGGGCCACTCCTAGCTTCACTTTGTATTATAACATTGTGATGGAAATGATGTCTCTATCTATGATTCTTGAAAGACTCCTTTTCAGTGGAGAAGAAAGTGCTGATGTGATGTTCCTCAAATGATCTTAGAAGGCTAGATATGAGTATTTTTAATTGGAAGAGGTATGTCCAAATAAAAGATATGTTTTGGTGATGTTAGAGTGATGTCATAGTTGTATTTAGTCAGTCTGTAGGGTTAGATTTAATGTTTTAAGTGACAAAAGAGGATTGGTGGTTTATCAAAAATGATATTTTTGCATAGAAAGGCATGTTGACCTTATTCTAGCATGTTCTAGGTGGTTTTATGGCCTAAAGGTATGTTAAATTCAAATTGGAGATTTTTATTTACTCTTGGGTTTTCCACTTTGTGCTTAAGAGTATGTAGGTCCTAAAATGGGTAATAGGATGTATGGGTTCCCAAAGGTGTGGAAGCTCAAATATTGGTCCATAAGTGTGTGATGGTTGTGTCTAGGTGTACAAAAAATTTCATATGTGTATTTTGACAAAAAAGAGGTTTGTTGACTCTATTTGTTTAAATATTATGGGGTTTTGGGCTATGATAATAAAGTTTTATACCTTATGAGATGAGCTCTGAGGCTTTTGAATAGGGTGAATAGGCCAAATGGGTTGTTAAATCAAGCTTCAAAGAGATCTTAAAGTTTGTGATTTTCATATTGTTCATGTTTTTGTCAAAAAGGAGGTCTAATTGGTAGTTGGTTTATGAAATAAGTATATTTAAGAGGATGAGCTAGTTGTTTCAAATTGATTTTCTTGAGGGGGCATATAAGAGTACTTTATATATGAAGTTTTAGGTCTTGAGTGTATGTCTACTGAAAGTTATGGTCTCTACAAGTGTAATTTTTGTTTAGTTTCTCCAAAAGAGAAAGGCATGAGTATTTCAAAGTGAGTTATAAATTTTTTCTAGATCATGTTTCCTATTTTGTGTGGCATGAATTTTTGTTGGTGGTCCTTGAGGTGGTTTGGGAAAGAAGGCTAGTAAGCCTGTTTGGTGGTTCTGCATGATATGTGGTGATCTTAAGATGATAAAAAGGTGCAATGGCTCAAAGATATTAGGGGGAGTCCCGCTTAGATTTTTATTAGTTTTTGACATAGTTGGCTTTATGGTAGAAAATTCTAAGTGATCATTTTAATGTCATTTTATATCACATGTGTGAGTGTTCTATGAATATATTATCACATGGCTAGATTATCCTATTTTAGGAGATCATATGTTCCAAATTTTAGAACATGTGCTTGAGCGAATCAAAATCTATGGAGGTGCAAAGTTGGCCTTCCAAGTAGATAAGCAAAGGTTCCCATACTTAGTCATTTTTTCACAAGTTAAAGTTAGAACAACCCAAAAAGAGATCAAAAAATCACATTTTATCCAAGATGTTAGGAAATAACTAGATGAGGATAGGTGCATGATGTTTAATGTTGAGCAGAGGTAAAGGATAAGGATCAAATGGTTCATGTGTATTTGTACAAATTGATCTAATAATGTGAGTGGAGTCAAATTGGTCAAAGTGACATTAATTTAATGGTGTTAAAGTTTTAAAAATATTAATGGTGAATGATTGATATAATATGTGAGGACATGAGATGAGATCATTGTGTTCAATGTTTAATTGTGACCGTTTACATATTTGAATTTTGCAAAGGAAAAGACTAGTGTCTAGTTTTTGAGCCATATCTTTCAATCCAGGATAATTTTGAACATGAAATAAAATGAGAATTTATAGATGAATCCAAGGCACATCTATAAATATAAATTTTAAGGTTTGAATGTATGTATAGATAAATATATTGAGCTCCAAAGTTGAATGTGTGTTCATGTGTATCTGCAAGTCACCCAAGAAGGATGTTTGATCTTATTTTGATATTGTTTTGATATCTCATGATGAAATAACTATTGAGGAGTGTTTTATACCCATAATAATGGTTTTTGTACATTATTAAGGTTTTATAAATCATATGTATTATGAATAAAGGTTCACAATTCCATTGTATATTCATTCGTGGTGACTGTGTCAACAAAATGTTGTTTGAGTGAATTATGCAAAAGCATAAGGGTACTATGATGATGTTTGGAACTTAAGGAGGACACATAGATCATGTGGAATGATTCCATGCTATTCAGAAGTGTTCTTATGTTTTAGTTTTCTTAAATAAATGTCAAATAATTGAATAGGTCTCCATCGGACCTAAAAGTGACTTAGGCCTATTTCAAAGTGGATTGTGCTTATGTGTGACACATGTGAAATGACTTAAGGGTGAATGAATGTATTGTGGATGACAAGGAAAGATTTTAGACTTGATAATTCATGAATTCTCTATATATAATGAAACTAAATGTGTTGCATTCTAGCCTTGTTTGAAGCTGGTGGAACACAAGTGAGTGAGACTTGTGCAAGGTATATGTGAGAGTTATGGAGTAAAGGAGAGATAGAGTGCCTATTTAGATGAGTTGATAAGTAGATCAAAGTGAGGACTATGTGTTTGACATAAAGTTCATATTTATAATGTCCAAATAGTTATCTTTTATTTTAAGGATATGTGAATAATTTTGATTGTGCATATGAGGCTATTTGAGATAGAGAGGAAGTTTGTGTAGGGTTTAGATAAATAGAGATCCATCATCAGGTGTTGAAGACATCATTTATAAGGTGGAGGTGTTCAAATGAGGGTTTAAAGGAATTTATATTCCTTAGTGGTAGTTTCTCCTTGTGAAATAGTTGTTTTGCTAAATACATTTGGTTAGGAGGACATAATTAAGGTTTATTAGTCTAAATGAGTTTATCAGTCTCTTGTTTATAATTTATTATAGGATAGTAGTTGATGTGTTGCAAACTTGAGATTGGGTTTTATTCCACATGAGTGTTTCCCATAGGAAATATGTGTTATGTGTTCGATCTTATGTATGCTTTGAATGAATGACCACTCTCTTGTTAATGTTGCTTGATCAAGTTGATATATGTTGATTATTTAATAGTTTGAAAGGATGGAAATTGTAATTAAAATATCTAGGATTACTGATTCACCCCCCCTCATCAATTATTGTACCTATAACAAACATATCTAGGCATTCTTCATATTATGCTAAGAGGTTATTATAGTAGTGTGTTGTTACTTTAATTATTTTTATGAATTTTAGTGGGACAAGCTTTATATTAGCTAGTTAAGTTATGAAAGGGATTATTTATAATGACTTATCTAAAAATTTCATCAACCATTTCTCATACAACATAGAGCATGATCTGACCATTGTTCACTTGTACAAAGCCATACAAAAAGTTGGAGAAAGCTTTACTACATATTTACAGAGATGAAGAGCATTAACAACTCACTTTCAACATAAATTTCTAGACAAATAGTTGGTGGATATATTTACATAAAACTTACATCCTAAGGTCATGCACAATCTATGATTAGTTTATGATAATTCATTTGAGCATATAATATGTAAAGGTGTAAAAATTAAGAAGGATCTTATTTTTAAGTGCCTTTTCAATATTTTTGTGTAGGTTCAAATGTAAAATTAGACCCCATTTTCTAGTTAGATAGTTGTGTAAGATAAGATTAAAGTTATTAACAAGAACAAGAACATGGTTGGCAATGGGGTGACTAAAAAAATACACAAATGATGTAGGATGATGTAGGATCTACTGGCTCCAAATGTACAATTATATCCTCCTAGTCGACCACCTAATTTCTAGAGACAACCTCCTTAAAGAGAAAACCATGGTGATTTTAGAGTCTTTAGCAAATTGGGATAACCAAGTGAAACAATTTTCTACAATCTCGTAGCACCTAACCTAATCGTATGACCAGTACCAAGGTCATTTCCTATAAATCATTTAAAGCTATATTGGTAAAAAGAGAATGAATGGTGAAACTTTCATCATGTTAATGGTTATGGTGTGTATCATTATGTCTAATTATGACATATTATTGAATATCTCATTGATAATGGTGAAGTTGATATTAAGCTAGCTCTTAATCAGGACATAATTTAGGATATGGGAACCTAAAAGAACCTATTTCTTCAACATGATCAACCACTACCAAGGAACAACTAAAACCAAGGACAGAGGTAGAATTAGAACTAAAACTAGGGTCAAAATAGTAATCAACATGAACATATTGATGATTATAATACCCATACTAATAATGTGGGTTACAATAATATTCCTTGTGATTATAACAACATTGTGGGATGTATATATGTAACCCACATTACCATTTTTATTGTCAAACCACATGAACCATCTTGTGCTCCTCATTGTACAAGACCCATCATTATATGGTCAACACCCTCTCTCTCTAGTAATACTACATCGAGTTTGCATAATTCTATTACGACTCTATTTGCGTGGGTTACTATTTATAGACAATGCTTTTTTCATAATTATAATGGCTCTTTGATGACTCAAAATTGTAGTAATAGAACTAGACACTAGTGATTAACCTTCCAAGTCCCTTTACCTTCATCTTCTGATTATATTGGATCCCTACCACATGTAGGTTATATAGTCACAACTAGATGCTCGTGAGTTACTCTCCAAGGCCCTTTTATTAATTTTTCCATGGAGCCAAATGTGAATATTGTGCTAATGGATCCAAGGCTGACTATTATCCCAACCAAAGCTAAGTCATCTCTTCCCAATGTTTAAAATCCTTATATGCTATTACATCAATTGAGTAAAACCCATACACAAATTTCCATTTTAGATCTCTTACAGACATATAAAGTCTATAGAACCATCTTGAACAATTTTTTGAAAATATCCATTATTCACAATTATATAAATAATGAATAGTTATAGAATCTTGTGGAACATGTGCCTTCATTTTTTCAAGTAAAATTTTATCAAAAAGACATGTCTACACTTGGAGCAAGCCATAATAACCCACTATACATTGAATTAATTATTGAAAATCATAAGATCAAGTGGATTCTTATAAATAATCATTTGAGGCTGAACATCATGTCTCTTAATTCGGTATAAATATTGGCCTACACTACAAAAGACATTTAGCTAGAGATAATCACTATCAAGGCTTATGACAATGCTAAAAAGGAGTCTATTAATACTATTTAGTTGCCAATTATTGTTGGGTCCATTTCACATTATACATTGTTTCATAATATGGACATTGAATTGCCTTATAACATAATTCTTGGTCATCCTTGGATTCATAAAGTACCAGTCGTTCCCTCCACCCTACATCAGTTCTTTAATTTTCCCCATGATGGGATTGAGATTACTATTCTCATTGATCAACAAACTTATGAGTATTATAAACATCCTGAGGCTCAGTTCTACAATTATAACTATTGTCCAGGTTCTGAATTTGTTAGGAAGAAGAACAAGGCTATAGTTTCACATCCACCTCTATCCAACTAAATCAACCCAGGTAATCTTGATTCCACTTTGGCTGATCCATTTCCCATAGCTCTTCTGAAGTAGTTTTTTATTAAAGACATGGGCATTTCCATGTACAATCTTAAGGACACCTTCCATGTTGTAAAGTTACTTAAAACTCCAATAACATTTGGTAAGCCTAAACCTTCAAAGAATCCTAATAGACCCATAAATATTTATAAATAGAAGAAGAAATAGTAAAAAACTCCTATGGTTTTTATACCTACTATTATGCCAAGAAAAGATCAAGAGGCTTTTACCAAAGGAGACTAGTTATATTCTAAAAGTCTTGATAAGTGATTTCAAAATCCAAAGTATCCAATCCCTAATCGGATCATCGATCATCTTAATTATATAGAAAAAGTTCTTATCCCATAAGTGAAAGGAATCTTAGAACCCTTATCATTTTGAGTACCTAATTTGAATGATTGTCTCTAATTTATATTACCTAGGCTTTACCTCATAAATTTTGATAGTGATTCTTCCAAATTGACTAGCAATGAAACTCTTGGTAGTGACACGTCATCCCATTATATCCTTTTCAATAAACTTGATGGCATAGACTTATTTGATTATAATAACATTATGACCTTAACTATTTGATCTTCCCATCCTGAAGCACAAAAATATCCCATTATTGGAGCTTCCTATCCTGAAACAAGAACTTGTTCTACTGGTGCTTCCCTTCTTAAACAAGAACACCATATTTTCAACATTAGATCTTCCCATCTTGAATAAAACCCTTATTATTCCCTACATTTTTCCCTTATTAAACTCATTGATTATGACCAAAAACATTTGGTCATATGTCTTGATGAGTTTCAAATTATAGAATACATGGGCCTATGAGATGGGTTACCCATAGTTGATCACAAAAAAAGCTTTGATTTTTCATTAGATTCTTATACCTACTTTGGAGAGTAGGTAAACTTTCTTGGTCACAATAAAAATGAAACATCGAGAGCTTCAAGTGAAAACATCTTTGAGGTGCTTATTGATCAGGGAAAATGTGAAGAAAGACAAGCCTTTGAGTGAAAACTTAATTTAGGTAGTCTTAGGAAAGAAAGTTTGTTCATACCCTTAGGATGCATAAGGTCTATCTAGCCCATGTTATATATTTAGTACAAGTATCTCATATAGCAACAACTATTTAATCATCTTGATCTTGAGATTCTAAATGTTTTTGATACTTGGTCCTTACCTAAGATGGAAAATTTTGACTCATCGCACTATCTATAACTTTAAAAGGAATACCAAGAAGATGTAGCAGAAGAAGATGATCATGATCATACCTTGCCTATAATTATAGAATATGGATCCATAATCCTTGTGGAGAACATGATAGAAGTGAACTTGGGAATCTATGAGGACCCCAAAATTGTTTATCTTGGAGCTTCTCTTAATAAAGTAGAACATGAATAAATTATATCCCTCTTAAGGGATTATATTGATATATTTTCATGAGAATACTTCAACATGCCTGGGTTAGACCTAGACTTGGTTGTGAATCACCTTATTGTCCATCCTGATGCCAAACCAGTCAAGTAAAAATTGAGGAAGATGCATCCACACATCATCCTATTAGTTAAATTAGAACTAGAAAAGCTATTAGGAATAGGTTTGATTCGACCACTAGATTAATCTATATAGATTTTTGACATAGTCTTAGTGAGTAAAAACACCCTAGGTATATGTATTTGTAATAATTTTAGATATATCAACAAAGTGTGCCCTAAAGATTATTGTCCATTGCCCAACATTGACATGATCATTGACTCGACTACTGGATATGAGATTTTATATTTAATGGATGGATTTGTTGGATACAACAAAATTAAGATATCCCAAGAAGATGAACACAAGACTACATTCACCACTCTATAGGAACATTCTATTACCAAGTTATGTCATTTGGCTTAAAGCATGTTAGAGCCATATATTAGTGTGCCATGACTATCATCTTCTTTGACATGATGTATTATATTATTGAGGATTATGTTGATGATATACTAGAAAAATAAATAACAAGAGATAGACATCCTAATGTTATACAAAGAATATTTGAGAGGCTTCATCCACTTGAATCCTAAAAAGTACATCTTTAGAATCAGTTCAAGGAAATTTATATGTTTTATTATATCACAAATAGCTATCAAAGTCTACCCTACCAAGGTTAAATCCATTATGGAAATGTCTCCACCAAAAAATCTTAAACAAATGCAAAGCCTATAAGGCAAGATCCAATATATATGTAGGTTTGTTTCTCAATTAGCAGATAAGTGCCACCCATTTACCTATATCTTAAATAAAGAGAACACAATTCAATGGTATGAAGATTTTTAGATAGTATTTTTGAAACTCAATACATATTTGGCCAACCCACCAGTCTTTAGATTGCCAACACCTAGATGACCATTGCTTTTTTACATATCAGTAATAGAGCATGCACTCAGGGCAATCTTGGCCCAACATGATGATCACGGTAAAGAACATGTATTTTATTATTTATGTTTCACTCTGGTGGCTTATGAGCATAATTATGTGACTATTGAGAAGGCATGTTTAGCTATGGTGTTTTTTATCCAAAAATTGTGACATTATATGCTAAATAAAAAACTATTATCATTTCCAATGTGGACCCTCTCAAATTATTATTGTTCAAAGTAGATCGTCAAGGATGCATGGCTAAATGAGTTATGATACTAAGTGAATTTGACATTAAGTATTAGAATCATAAATCAATTAAAGGGTAGGTTATTATTGATCAACTTATAGAAGCCCCTATCATAGACACTCAACCTCTCAAATTCAACTTTCCAAATGATTCTATTATGGAAATAGAATAAGCATCATAGGAACTTAAATAATGTAAGCTATATTTGGATCGATCCTTTAAATCCCATGGATCTGGAGCTAGCATATTATTGATTACACCCCAAAAAGATCTGATTCCCAAAGTACTAATATATAATTTCATTTTACAAATAATATGGCTGAGTATGAACCATTGATTTTAGGGATTCACCTTGTTATATAGTGAGATATTTAGAGCTTAAAGTCTATGGTGATTCCTAGTTGATCATCAATTAAACTAGTGATTAGTATCAAACCAAAGATGACAAGTTTATTCCTTACAAACAAACTATTGATAATCTCAAAGGTCATTTTAAATCTCTACAATTTGAACAAATTTTGAGAGCCAACAATAGATTATCTAATGAAATGGAAATGATTTGTTCCATGATATAGATTGATGGTAGTGCTAAAGAGTATCATTTTATTTATTGAGAATCCTCTTCAATCTACACATATTATATCAGATTCAGAGAGGGTAGGCACCTCAACTGGTCATAATACCCCACCTAAATTACCATGGTTCTAAGATTTTTATAACTATTTCCATGATCACGTTTTCCCAACTGACCTATCTAATAATCAATATAAACTATTATATCACCATTTATCACATTATACCCTCTTTGGAAGCACACTTTTTTTGAAAGGATATGATGGAATGATATTTTTTTGTTTATATTTGGGAGAATCCAAGCTAGTGCTAAGGGAGTTTCATGAAGGAATGTTTGAGGCCCACACCAATGGTGCAGTCTTAAAAAAGAAGCTCCTCAAAATAAGCTATTATTTGCCAAAAATGGAGACTGATGCTTGTAATTATGTAAATAAATGTACTCCTTTTTAGTAACATGGAAATTTGATGCACACACATTCTTTACCACTATATTTGATCACTATACCATGGCCATTCTCAACATAGGGCCTCAATCTCATCAGAAAAATAAACCCAACATCTTCAAATGGCCATAAACATATCCTGACTGCTACTAAGTATTTTACTAAGTGGATTGAGGTAATTTCTCTCACTTATGTCACCAATAACTATATTTCCAAATTCATCCATGGCATCCTAGCTCACCTTATATATGATATGGTGGATCTTTTGTAAACCAATATGTAAAATCTCTTTGTGAAAAATTCAAGATTAGGCATAAGAAATCAAATCCATATAACCCCCAATGCAACAGATAATTTGAAGCATAAAAAACCCATTTTAGCTAGTTTAAAGAAGATTTTCAATGACATTGGATATAATTAGCACTTAAAAATCTTTCCTAGCCTTTGGGCTTACAAAATGAATCATCAAACCCCAATAGGATTTACTCCATACTCCCTTATTTATGGCACAAAAGATTTTATCCTAATTGATATTTATCTACTATCATTATGAGTATCACTGGAGCATATTGAAGATGATGATGACTATAGAGTCTCAAAGTTGAAAGAACTAGAACTTCTTGATGGAAGGCATTTGGCTGCCTTAGAAAACTTACAAGCCTATTGAAATAGATTGTGGAAAAGATACAATAAGAACATTCTCCATCTAGAGTTTGATATTAGTGATTTGGTCTTGAAAGATAACTAAAAGAACACACACATTGAATGTAATAAAAATGCAAGTTTCAACCTAATTGGTTGGGACCATTTGTTATCATGATAAACTATGGATCAAGGGCATATTGACTAGATAAACTTATTAGCATATTATTGTATTTACCTTAGGTTATTTACTAAGGTAATTTATGTTGGTTAGTTGCCTTAACCACTTTGGTTAAGAGGTTAGTTGTTTATTCGGTCTTTGCTATTTCATGCAAGCCAACGTAGGTTAGTTTTCTTATACCTGTCTCATGCTTCACATGTATTTCATTTTTTTTCCTATTTAATAGGCCTTCATTCTTGGTTGAATATGTTGAATAAGTGCTCTGCTATTCTCAATCTCATTTTCTCTCTGTGTTTTGTTTAATCTAATATGCTTTCAGAGCTAGGCTCAAGCTAGGAGCCCCAAACTCATGAGAGGTGTGGCTAAATGGGGGATGTTGGTATTTTTAAAACCTAAGTGGAGGTTTGTGGAAGCCAATGAGAGGTCGGTGTCTTAACAGGGAGGAGCTTCAGGTGCCTAGTGGAGAGCTGAGGAGAGAGAAAGCATCATGGAATTTAGAAAACTCAACTAGAAGGTTTGAAAATTGCCAAGAAGCATCAAAAGGCTAAATAAGACCAAAAAGAAGTGAAAATAGGCTATTTTAGAGGCTCAGAAGCCTCTATTGAATTTTATCTGTGCAAGGGCACCATATAGATTTGGCAAAATCAGAAAAAATCATTTCTTCATATTTTTCAATGAAACAAAAGTCTAAATCATGAGTTAAATCAAAACTAAGACACTGGTGAAAATGGTTTCCAATTTGGTTGAGAAACAGGCTCAAAATCTTCACCTAAAGTTTTAGAGGTAGGCCAATTTTCTTATTGGCTGAATTTCTTTATAAAATTTTTAGCCTAAAGTTTTAATATTTCAATTTTTTTTTTTTTTTTAATTGAAATAAATCAAAACTTTAGCCAATTATGGTTATTGGGGACCTACCACTGACTAATAATCACGGAAGCATCCAGAAAGCTAAAAATTTTACCATTTTATGGGTTTTTATCTGGATGTCAATGGAGAAAGAATTTTTTAAATCAGAATTGTAGTTTTCCTAATTTAATTGTTTCAGTGGTAGAATTTTTATGATCTTGAAAATGGTATTGAGTTTGTTGCTAAAAATGGATAGGGTTGTTCAGTATCAATATAGAATTAGTGTGTAGAAGGAATTAAAAAAAAAGTCATTATAGTTTTTCTGATTTTATCATTTTCATGAAAAACTAGGTAAAATGGCTAGTATTCAACACCTGTTACTACCAGATTCTCAAAAATTTACTGGCAAGAACTTTAGTTTATGGAGTCATAAGGTTTTGACAATATGTGAATATTTGAATATTGATCAAATAGTGTTTGGTAAAGAGCAAAGGCCTGCCACTACTACCAATGACTATGATAAACATCATCGTGAGGCTCTCATATTGTTAAAATTGTCAGTAGCAGATAATCTAATCTCAGAGGTCAGAAATGCGACTATAGCATCAGATTTATGGAAAACTTTATCTTCAAAATATCAAGCTTCTAAAGTCGATAGAGTATTGTATTTGAAGAATTTGTTGTTTGCCACTAAGATGCAAGAGGGTGGCTCCATTTCTGAGTTTTTATTATAGATCAAGGACATCAGTGACCAGTTGAAAGCAGTGCAAAAACTAGTTGATGAGTAAGATTTGGTTGCTCTTGTTATGCAAAATCTTCCACCATCATTTGAGTCATTTGTGGAGTCCTTGCACATGATTGTTGAGATGCAGACTTTGGATTTTGAAACATTGTCTACATTGCTATTACAAAAGGAGAGACAACAGGAGCACGCAGTGTTGTCTACATCCACTTCCATAGAGAGTGCATTCTTTATCAAGGAAAAGGGTAAGCCATCTGGTAAAAATATATATCCATAAAAATCTTCACAAGTAAGTGGTAATAAGAGATTTAAATGGAAATGTTTTTACTGTATGAAACCTGGTCACCTTAAGAAAGATTGCAGGAAAAGACAATAGGATATGGCTAACCACAGAAAGAAAGCTCATCATGTAAATGTCACTAAAGGTGAAGACAAGGAATCACTAGATTTTTCTCTCATGGCTTCCAGTGGTAATTCTATGGTAGATCGAGCTTGGTACTTTGATTTAGGGGCATCTCACCATTATACATGCCATAAGGACTGGTATGTGGATTTTGTTGAAGATAATAGTAGTAATGAATTTGTATCTTTGGGAGATGGTATAACATATTTTGTGAAAGGATTTGGTAAGGTTCATATAAGTTTTGATGGTACAGTAAATTATACATTCAAGAATGTTAGGTATGTACCAGATATGAACAAAAATCTTCTTTTAGTCAGTGAGATCACCTCAAAATCTAATTTTGTTGTAAAATTTCAAGAACAACAATGTTTAGTCACCACTAAAGATAACAATATTATTGTTGTTGGGATTAGTGAGAAAGACTTGTATAAGCTTGCAGATCCAATCAAACCAAAGGAAAGTGCACTTGCAGTGGTTGATAGCACAAGTTCACTATGGCATGAAAGGTATGGGCATTTGATTCATTATTTGACTACATTGAATAAGACTAAGATGGTTAAGGGGATTCCTTCTATTCAACATAGTCATCATATATGTACTAGATGTTAGTTGGGGTAGCAAGTTAGACATTCATTTGATGTTGGTAAAGCTTCGAGAGCAAAAGGAGTATTGGATCTGGTACATGCAGATTTGCATGGTCTAATGCAGACACCTACCCCTTCTGGTGCCCATTATTTCCTATTACTGGTTGATGATTTCTCTAGGAAAAAGTGGGTATACTTTTTAGTAAAGAAATTTGATTTTTTTTCTAACTTTCTTACTTGGAAAGCTATGGTTGAAAAATAGGCAGGATGGCCAGTGAAATCTCTTAGAATGGATAATGGGGGTGAGTTCATCTCAAAATAGTTCAAGGAGTTTTGTGCCACTGAAGGCATACATAGACAATACACTACACCTTACACTCTGCAGCAAAATGGAGTTGTGGAAAGGCGTAATAGGACGGTGATGAACATGGCTCGCTGTATGGTCCAAAGTAGAAATGTCCCATAAAGGTATTGGGCACAAGCAGTAAATACATCAGTATACATCCTCAACAGAAGTCCTACAAAAGCTTCTGAGAATATGACTCCAGAGGAGGCTTGATCAGGTCAAACTCTAGATGTAAGTGATTTCAAAATTTTTGGTTGTATAGATTTTGTAGTCATTCCTAGTCAAAATAGAAAAAATTGGTTGCAAAAAGCAAAATATACATGTTTATTAGATACAGTGATCAGTCAAAGGGCTACAGATTACTTGATGTTTCTACTAACAAAGTTGTGGTAAATAGAGATGTCATAGTAAATGAATAAATTCCATACTTCACAGCAACTGGTCAAGTTTCAGATATTGAGTCATTGTTATCTAATGATTCCATTATTAGTTATAATGTGAAAAGTGAGAAAGATTCTTATTCATCAGTGGAATCACATTCTAGGGAGGGAATTGATACAGGTCATTGTGAGGTTCTAGCAGAACAACCAAAGAAGTCAAAGTGGTATACTGCCACAATTGAAGCACTAAAAGGAGACTTGCCACAAGGTGTGGAAGGTAGAAGACTGAGATCAGGAAAGCAGTTTGGTAATAGAGGTGAGCATGTCAATCTTGCTCTAACAACTGCTATTTCACAAGTATTTGAGCCTAATTCTTTTTTAGAGGCCAAAGGGAAGGCTGAGTGGGAATCAATTATGCAATTTGAATATGATTCCTTGATGAAAAATAAGACCTAGAAGTTGATGGAACTACCACCAAGAAAGAAATCCATTGGTTATAAGTGGATTTATAAGGTAAAATACAAAGCAGATGGTTCTTTGGACAAACACAAAGACAGACTTGTTGCAAAAGGTTATGCATAAGAGGAAGGGGTTGATTATGAGGAGACTTTGGCTCCAACCACCAAGATGGTAACTTTTCATTTGATTATTGCTATTGTTTCTCAGTTTGGATGGCAAGTGCACCAAATGGATGTAAAGAGTGCTTTCTTGAATGGAGATCTAGAGGAGGAAGTCTACATGGTTCAAGCATAGGGTTTTCAAGTTTTGGTAAGGAACATCTTTTTTGTAGGTTGATCAAGTCCTTGTATGGACTCAAGTAGGCTCCTCGAGCTTGGTATACAAAAATAGACTCATATCTTAGGGAGTCAGGTTTCAAAAGGTGTTTGGTGATGATATCTTGATTCTCATTATATATGTTGATGATATATTCATCATTGGAAGTAATACTAGTCTCATTCGGCAAATGAAAGCTGACGTTTGTTGTACTTTTGACTTGACAGACTTACGACTACTAAAATATTGTTTAGGTGTTGACTTTTGGCCAAGTGGTAATACTGTATTCATGTCACAGAATAAGTATGCCAATTCATTACTAGAAAGGTTCAGAATGATGGATTGTAATCTAACTCACACACCTATGGAAGTAGGAGCTAAAATTTCAATAGACACTGATTCACCTCTGGTCAATGAAATAGTGTATCGGCAAGTAGTGGGTAGTCTTATTTACCTCACTACCACCAGACCGGATATTTATTTTTTAGTGATTTTTCTATCTCGCTTCATATCTAAACCATAGGAAGTCCATTGGTTAGCTACAAAATGAGTATTAAGATATTTCAAAGCTACTCTTGACTTTGGCATGCTATATAAGAAGTTTGTAGATTTTGAACTTTCAAGATATTCTGATTCTGATTGGGTAGGTTCAGTTGATTCAAGAAAATCTACAACAAGGTATGTTTTCACTTTTGGTTCAAGAGTTTTCTCATGGTAGAGCAAACTACAAACTAAAATAGGATTATCTTTAATAGAAGTAGAGTATAAAGCTATGGTCAGTGCAGGTTGTGAAACCATGTGGATAAATAAAATTTTGGAGGATCTTCAGTTTGAGTCATCAAAGCCTACTCCAATTTTTTGTGACAACCAAAGTGTTTTGAAGATGGTGAAGAATCCAATATTTCATGCTAGGACCAAACACATTGAGGTTCACCATCATTACATCTGATAGTTGGTTACAAATGAAGACATCAATCTCTTCTACTACCCCACTGTAGAGCAGCCAACTGATATAATGACCAAACCACTTGGTACAGACAAGTTCATAAAATTCAGAGATAAAATTGGTCTTGTTTCTAGTTTAGTCATTAAGGGATGGTGTTAGCATATTACTGTATTTACATTAGGTTATTTACTAAGGTAATTTATGTTGGTTAGTTGCCTTAACCACTTTGGTTAAGAGGTTAGTTGTTTATTCGGTCTTTGTTATTTCATGCAAGCCAACGTAGTTTAGTTTTCTTATACCCGTCTCATGCTTCATATGTATTTCATTTGTTTGCCTATTTAATAGGCCTTCATGCTTGGTTGATTAAGTTGAATAAGTGCTCTGTTATTCTCAATCTCATTTTCTCTCTATGTTTTGTTTAATCTAATAAAACCAAATGCTGAAAAAAATTTAGAGCCCATGAACATTGTGCACCTTAAGAGGTTATACACATGAACACCTTTTAACCATTATCTATAATACCACTTACATGGGGGTAAATTATGCTAAAGTAATTTTATGCTACCATTTTATACTACCTTAGACTACTCTCACATATGTCCTATTACTTTCATGCCTCTCAATAGTGAAATATTTTGGACCATTGGTACTTTAAATGTATTCTATCAAATTCTGTGTCATTATCTTTAAGAACCATATTCTTTGGATTGTTCTCCTCAAGAAACTCATTCTTTATCCCACCCTAGATCATCCATCTATTAGACCTTATTCTTTAGATTGTTCTCTCTAAGAACCCTATTATTTGTTTTATCTTGGGATTATTGTAACCTAAAAACTTTTTGTCCCTCGACCAATTATGATCTTGATTATGTCTCATCAGCATTATGAACACCTTTAATGCTAGTTCTACAAAGAAATTCATCCAAAATAGTATTTTGTATCTTCTTTTATAGACAAGTCAATATGATCACCTCTTTATCTTAGGATCTATGCCTTTTGCATGGTTTTTCATATTGATTTCATGATGCACACTATTATATATTACATTTGCTACTCTTTGATGAACATTGTTATCTTTTTAGGACCCTTACTCTCACCAATTTGTGATCATAAGCTATTATAGCTAGTTTTAGCTATTATTATATCTCTTAGGTAGTTTCTTGGTCCATTATTTATATTTATGACTGCCATTATAGTTGACTTAGCTATTTATTATAATTTCTATTCTTGGAAGAGCATTTCCTAGTTTAGTTTTTTCCCACTTATATATATTTTATCCCAAAAACACAAAAAACATTAGAAAATGATCCACAAAAGAACAAAAAAACATTGTCTTACACTTTTGTACAATTTGATCCTCACACTCTTGCCATTTTATAAGTAATTTATCCCATGTTCTTTCCATTTCTCAAGATCCTTCTCCTTTATCTAACCAATTTTTTAGTTTCCAGACCATTCTTTTTTGTCTCATTGATTTTTAAGTCTTCCCTTTTCTTCTACAATATTAATCATATATTTTTTATCATCATATTTTTCTTTTATCCCACTTCTTATGAGAACTACATTTGGCCTAAAGTTCATGTTGGAATATGTGTCAATAGAACTATGTAGGTAGTGTCCACTTGTCTTGTACATCTAGATTTATCTCAGCCAACACCTTCCTTTTCTTCTCTACCCCCATTTATTCTTCCATCATTCCTTTTTAATTTGGGAATAACTTTTGTGTCCTTTTTCTTGTTACATTGTTGTAGAAAGTAACACATCTACTACATGCACATGAATAATTATTTTTAAACCACAGTAACCTAGGTTTTTTTTTTGTGTGTATTTATTTGAGTTTTATTGGTGTTTTGTTGTACTTTCTTACCTCTTCATTTATTTCTTCATCTTTTCTCCTTTTATTAATTATTGTCTCACCTTGGTCTTGTGTTTCTCTATATGTTTTTTCTCTTTTCTTTTGTTTTCAAGAGCATGTTAATGATTCACATATATATTGATCTCATGTTGTTAAGATGTTCTTGCTTTTTATTTTTAAACATGTTTGTTCCTTCTTAAGTATTGATTGTTCATATATCAATTTTAAGTTGGGTTTATTTATGTTTCTCTTTTTCTTTAACTTTGATTCTTTGTTTAAATGTCAATAGTTGTAACTTTAGTTTTGGTCATGTTGGTTCCCAGTTGTACACCTCTAACACTTGGCCTCACATAACTAAGGAAAATAGAAAACAAAGATGAAAAACTTACTAGTATGTCATTGTATTTAGGGAAGGGTTTGGCATTTAGAATGGATCAGATGTAAAAAATGACTGAGAAGAGGACCTACCAAGGGTATGGTCAGCTCCCTACTACTTCTAGATCTACCTAAGCCAAAGTGAGAGGACCTATGAGGTAGGTTTCTCTGATGGAGATATTTTTTGACTAAACCTTCATAGGGATTTTTAGCACAAAATAACAACAAATATGACCAAGGCACAACCATAATTATGCACTCTACCTAGGAAGGGTTGTCATAAGGAATGCACAAATGCTCTAATTCATATACAAGCTATTGAAGACATATCTAAAATTTCATATGACCTTAATTCTAATTTTTTTTAATAACTAAGGGGTGAATAAATATATCAATGCTGATCTTTAAAGCACAAACTACAAATACATGATATATGAGTAAGAACTTATGAATTAGTAGAGTAAATAACACTTATAGTATGTAAAGGGTGTATTATTTGCATGGCAGGACAAGTTTGATAATAATAAAGAGGAAGGGTGTGGTGGTGTGTTAGATGTTTTCAAACAACATGGATTCTTTCAACATACATGACATCACTTATTGTCAAGATTTAAGAAAACTAAAATGAAAACCATGGAAACTACAAGGAAAAATTTGCATCCATTGGTGCCAATATAATGTGAATTCCCAAATTATACCTAAAAACCTTGAACATACATTGAAACAAGAATTTAAAATACTTTCTCATGTTAAATTCATGAACCTATGGTGCCATTTAAAGGTATTTAACAACATGTTTCCAAATATAACTATAAAAGAGGTTTACAACCTAGGTACATGCTTAAAATCTTAGGATTAAGTGATTAGTTATGAAATAAAATATAACAGATAATTTATTCATTAGAATCATAACATAAGAGACATATGAAATAAAATTTAAATCTAAGCAAATACACACATAACATTGATATAATGTGGTTCATCTAATGTGGGATACATCCACCAATAATGTCTAAATAGTATTATAAACAAGAGTAAAATACAAATCTCAATAAGAACCTCTTATAGAGATAACTTTCTCCAACCTTAATTCACACTAGAAATCTTGAGATGCTAAGCCACACCTCAAACCCGATCACACCAATCAAGGAGAGAATTATAGAGCTCAAAATAAGATGCAAAATGCAATTAATAATGTGTTATTCCTCACCCCTATTTATAATTTTCAAAATCCCTTGAAAAATGTGCCATAATCATATAGATAACCATATCCCCAAAAAATAAGGCAAAAAATAAGGGAGATTTCAGCCACATAATCCCCCAATTCCCTCAACACCTTTAAATCATACCCAATTCCCAAAAAATGTGCCAGAAATTGGTGAAGTGCTTAATACACTCAAAGCATTCCTCCCACCATTGTAAAAGATAAATATTTCATGTTAAAAATTCCATGGTAACTTTATTTTTACCTTAGGGTTGAAACAAACTCCATATTCAATAATCTCCCACTTGGAGTTCATTTCCCCTTGAAAAAAAATTAACACTCCATGATCTTCATGAAGACCAACCAAAGCTAAGAATAACCTCAACTTCTCCAATGTGACTACCTCAGTCATCATATATTTAGGATTTTTGCTCGTATTTCTCTTCTCTAGTTTCACCATATTTTCCTCCAAAGTTGTCATGATGAAATGATATCATAACTACATGTGTTTCATCCTTGAGTGGAAAGTAGAGTTCTTGGATACATGTATATCACTCTGACTATTTCTATGTAATCCCCCAACTTCTTGCTTATGACTCAACTCATTAAGTAACTATTGTAACCAAATTATCTCCTTACTAGCCTCTATAGAAGCAACATACTCACCCTCTATGGTTGATAAATCTAAAACCTTTGATATCCAAGAAATCTAATTGGCCATTGTATCCCTGATAATAAATACATAAATTATTGTACTCCTCATGATATCAACATATTTAGCCATATCCAAGTCTATATAACCATGCAAAGTGGTTTCTTATCCACCAAAAAACAATGTTGTATGCATGGTTCCTCTCCAATATTGATTATTCCACTTCACTACTTGCTAGTGCTCATAACCTAGATTATTCATGTACTTACTTATTATTCCCACTACATGGGAAATATTTGGAATAGTACAAACAATATCATACATCAAGCTACCAACCATTGGTGAGTAAGGTACCTTGGACATCTTTATATTTTCTTCTTCTATCTTGGGATACTGCTCTCTTGATAATATAAAATGGTCTACCAAAGGAGTCCTAACCTACTTAACATTCTGCATACTAAACCTCTCCAAAACTTTCTTCACGTATTGTTCCTAAGACAAGATCAACTTCCTCTCCTTCATATCTTTAGTTATCCTCATACCAATGGCTTTCTTTATTGTACCCAAATCCTTCATAGAAAAGGAATCACCAAGCTACTTCTTGAGTACTTGAATCTGTTGCATGTTCTTTCTTAAAAACAACATGTCATCTACATAAAAGCTTAGGATAATATAATTACCATCCTAAAATCTTTTGATATACACACAATGGTCATAGTGACACCAAAATTTAACTTTGTTCCAACATAAAATTGTCAAACTTCTTATACCATTGACATGGATCTTATTTCAGGCCATACAATCTCTTCTTTAGTCTACACACCAATTTATCCTTTCCTTCAACCTCATAACCTTGTGGTTTCTCCATATATAATTCCTCCTCAATATCACCATGAAGGAATACAATCTTCATATATAGCTATTCTAAGTCTAAATCCTTTACTGAAACTATACCAATCATAGTTTTAATAAAAGTCATCTTAACAATAGGAGCAAAAATATCATCAAAATCAATACCTTTCTTTTGTGAAAACCCCTTGACCACCAATAAAACCTTATACCTTTTATGTCCTCCATCCTCTTCTTTTATTTTGTATGTAACTTCACCAAATCCTATGTTTGGTTCTCCATGAGAAAACTATGTTCCTCTTCCATGGCTTGCTCCTACCTCTCCCTAGCGTTCACTTGCATTGCTTCCTTAAAACATTTTGTTTCACCACTATTAGTAAGTACAAATAACTCAAATATGGGGGAAAATTTTCAAGAGTTTTTCTTACCCTAGAAAACCTTCTTACTATACAAGTTTGGGGTTCCTATGTAGGAGGTTTCTAAACTATCTCCTTAGACACCTTACCATTCATAATATCATCCAACACTATCTACTCTTTTTGTTCCTATTTATAAAACTAATACTTATACATGAATTTTTATTTAAAGACAACATCCCTAGACCAAAATATTTTCTTGTCTCTAAGACTCCGAACCCAGAAACCAAAGTCATCCTCACCATAATGAATAAAGGTGAATCTCTCAGACTTAGCCTCTAACTTGGTCCTATCTTTCTTGGGAACATGAAATAATGCCTCACATACAAAGACCATATGAAAATAATAATTAACATTCTTACCAAACTAAATTTATTCAAGTATGCCTCCATCTAAAAGCAATGAAAGTCCTCTATTAATCAGATATACCACTGTGTTCACTGTTTATACCCAAAACAATAGGGGTAGCCCTACATGCAACCTCATACTCCTAATATGATCCATGATTGTCCTATTCATCCTCTCTAACACTCCATTATCCTATGGTGTCCCTAGAACCATCCTTTGCCTATGAATTCCATTCTATGAATAATAATCATCAAATTCTTTACTACAATACTCACCTCCATTATCCAACTTGAGACATTTCAACTTGAGACCTATGTCATTATCAACCAAAACTTTCCATATTTTGAATGTTTCAAACACATTATATTTCTTCTTAATGTAATAAACCCAAAATTTCCTATTTGTATCATCAATAAATACAACATAATATTTTTAACCACCAATAAAAGATACCTGAGCTAGCCCCCATACATCTGAGTGAACCAATTCCAACTTATTCTCCTTATTCGTAGGTCTAACCTTTAGGAACTTAACTCACTTCTAATTCCTATACACACAATCATCATATAAGTCCAAATAAACCTATTTTAATTTGGGAAATTTGTCTTTCAATATCTCCATGCCCTTCTGGCTCATATGACCAAGCCTGTAGTACCAAAAAGTTGCATCTCCATCTATAGAAAATAAATTATAGTGATCAATAATACCAATCAAATACAAAGTTCCAATTTTATTACCTCTCATAACCACAAGATCACCCTTGGTAACTTTCCAAGAGTCTACTATAAATAACATTAAATAATTCTCATTACCCAACTACCCCATTGATATTAAATTACACCTTGATTGTGTAACATGTTTGACATCCTTTAGTATCCAAATGTTCCCATTCTACATATTTACCTAAACATAACCTTTACCTAATATACTACATGGTTCATCATAACTAAGATAAACATGTCCAAAATCTCCTTAAACATAATTAGTAAAATTATGCCTATGTGGGGTGGCATGAAAAGAAGCCCCTAAATCTAATACCCAAGATTCAAAAATGGTATCTAAGGAATTAATTAAATCATCATAACTAATAGTACCTATTTTCATATTTACCTCCTTGGTTACCTCATGTTTGGTCTTCTTGTCTCGAATTTACCAACATTCCTTCTGTGTGTGTCCACTTTTCCCATAATGCTAGAACACCATCTTAGATCTATATTTAGATCATATTTGACCCTTTGAATTTCCATGGTTTCCTTTGCTTATATCCTTTTATCTCCTTATAATATCCACCATAAAATCATTCCATGAAGATGATTCCCTAGTGCTTTTCCTTCACATTTCCTTACTAAGAATCACACCTATAACATCATCAAAATTTACACTTCCATTAGCAGGGATGGCATTAATCATAACCATAACCAAGATATCCCAAATATCATGTAAGGAGCATAAAATCAATAAATCTTAAACTTCATCTTCAAACTTAATAAAAACAAAAGTTAGCATTCTCGAAACCATATTAAAATCATTCAAATGGTCAGCTACAGAACCATTTTTAGACATTTTCATATAAAATAACCTTTTCATCAAAAATATTTAACTAGAGGTAGAGGATTTTTCATATAACTCCCCTAATTTCTTCATCAGACGAAATGTGGTCATCTCCTTTAAGATATTTAAGGTAACTAAAGATGAAAGGCACAATCGTATGGCTCCTAGTGCTTTTCTATCAATAAAATTCTAATATGCTTCATTCATACCTAAAGGTTGGCCTATTTTCCCCATCAAAGAGAGATGATGATCCTTATGAAACAAGTAATCTTCCATCTATATCTTCTAAAATCCAAAATTCTACCCATTGAATTTTTCAACTCTAGATTTGCCATTATCTGATAAATCTCTCACTCAAACTAATATCTTTCATTGTGATTCACCACTTTAGCAAAACCACTAAAGCTAGCTCTAATCCAGTTTTTAGGAATAAGTGACTAATTATGAAATAAAATATAGCATAGAATTCATTCCTCAGAATCACAATAGTAGAGACATATGAAATAAAATTATGATCTAAGAAAATACACACATAACATTAATATAACATGGTTCACCCAATGTGGGCTATGTCCACCAGTAAGCTCTCAATAATATTATAAAAAAGAGAACAAGACAACTCTCAACAAGAACTTCCTATAGAGATAAAATTTTCCAACCTAAATTCACACCAAAATTCTTGAGTCCGGAGCCACACCTCAAACCCAATAACACCAACCTAAGAGAGAATTATAGATCTTAAAATGAGATGTAAAATGTAATGAATAATGTTTTACCCCTCACCCCTATTTGTACTTTTTAAAATCCCTTGAAAAATTTACCATTACCATAGAGATAACCATATCCCTATAAAATAAGGAAAAAAGTACGGGAGGTTTCAACCACATAATCCCTCGATTCTCTCAACACCTTTAAATCATACCCACTTCCAAAAAAATGTGCCAAAAATTGGGGAAGTGGTTAATACACTCAAAAAATTCATCCCAGCATTGTAAAAGGTAAATATTTCATGCTAAAAATGCCTCAATAACTTTATTTTTACCTTAGGGTTGAAACTAACTCCACATTCAATACAAAATGGCAACCAATAATGAAGACAAACCTAAATATCCAATCAATAGAACTTTTAAAACAAAATATTACATTTCATTAATAGGAAATAATAAAGGACCAAAAGTATTTGGCACTAAATTGAAATAAAATCTTACATATACCAATGTTTCAAAATGCTACCAATGGGACAAGCATGGTGAGTTTGTTATTTTGACAAGGGAGACATAAACATGCTCTCAAAGCTTGATAATGGTTATACATCTACAACCACCTTAGAAAGAGAGATAAGATCTACAAACAATAATGGATCCCAAAAATTTGAAGATCCTAGACTTGGAGACAAACAAAGAGCAACAAAAACCAACATAATGACCAACACAGTGGCCAACCAACCTTTTGAATAGTGGAGAAGCACTCTATTTATAAATTTTTGTACCCATTTCAAATATACAATTACCAAAGTCCCACCAAGATGTTATTAGCTAGAATAAATCCTTTTCCATAGCTGTAATCTTCATGTATCTATAAATAAAACCATTATTATAATTGCCTCTACAAGGAATGATGAATACTCGAACTACATCCTTTGATTTCTTGGCTAAAAATTCCCTCCACACAAGCTAGAAGGAGGATATCAATAAGGGAGTCCAAAGAAACTTTATCCTCATGTGTATCTACCTAAAGATCCACTAGACCACTAGCTTCCATAACTAGAACCTTCTGGACAATTGTCCTTCCTCTTACACACACCATGGAATAACCTACTCCTATAATGATGGCTTGGGAATATTTTGGATCCA
The DNA here is from genome assembly GCA_037957365.1 of Torreya grandis. NCBI lineage: Eukaryota > Viridiplantae > Streptophyta > Pinopsida > Cupressales > Taxaceae > Torreya > Torreya grandis. Next base: position 1,817,151 of record JARHVA010003354.1, on the reverse strand, counting down.
TGGCCACTTAAATGATATTCCTTAGAGTGGCCCACCTTGGACTTAAAAACCTATAATATCCTTCCATGGAGGAGCCTAGATCAACAGAGAAAATGAAAATACAATTTAGGTTATTTTCAAACTTTTTTACTCTTTGGATCCAACCTATATTTTCACATTTTAAAACTATTACCTTTTTTTAATTGGCCTTTTTGAGGATTTCATTCATATTTTTTAATGTAAAAATGCATTATTTTTAACCATTGAATTATTTAGGCAAACCCTAGCCATTCTAATAAATTTAAAATTTTGACAAGTCAAGCTACTATTAGTGGTGGAATCTCTACCAATTTCCTTGCACAAGGTCCTTGAATGTGTCATGCATGCATATGTGGTATCTCTATGTCACTTTTTTCATCTAATTTAAATGTGAACATTACCCATAGGGAACCTATCAACATGTCATTGGCTCTATATCCTTGAATAATCCACCCAATACTAACACTACTAGATCCTTGTTTATATGATGAATGCAAACATGCTACTTGGTAGATATACAGGCTCTCAGCATCCATTTATCATTATATTTTATTATGATCCATTAGATTCACACTAAGACAAGTTGAGATCATGCCACTTGGATAATGTGTGGTATTTATTACTCCTTGCATAGTCAATCTCTACTAGGCTAGTGCCTTCTACCATGTGACAACTCCTTATTCAGTGCGAGTCCTTTGACAAGTCAACTCTCACTCACACCTTTGATCTTGATTTGCATAATCAGATGTGGACTATCAATATAAATCTAAAGGATCAAATTCCATTACCTATCTACTATGGCTTAAATTTAATGTATGTATACCCATCATTTGATGTCTATGTGAATGTCTTTGATGGGCATATGACCATCAAATTTAATCCCTAATGGATAATTACCATGGCTTAAATTTGACATCTATGTTTTTGTCACTTGACATTCATGTGACCATAAATGACATCTTTATGACCATCAAATTTAAGCCATAATGGATAATGGTTAAGATTAATTTTGATATCCACATAACTGCCAATGATGTCTATGTTGTTGTCACACTACTTGGTTGCTCACAGAGAGTTCAACACTTGGCATGTCCATGTTCATCATGGGGCTTTATTAAAACATTGAAATTTCTATATACCATTAGATCAACTTATTCCATGGTAAATCATAATATTATATCATGATCTTCCATTTAGATCATGATTGGTTCAAAATTTGATAAGGAAAAGTACCAAGTTCTAGCTCGGGGCATATAGACTTAAGATAAAGGACTTAGCCTAAGGTTTTGGGGGATTTATAAGTAATAATGGGACCTATTAATATGATATTAGTCTATAATAAAGAAACTCAACATTACTTAGACTACATTAATAAATAAAAGGGACCTTAGGCATTAGCCAGACCATGTTAATAAACAAAAGGGACCAGGCTATGGGAAATAAAATAGACCAATCATTATGAATTAAGGTTTGGTCATGTTAATAAACATGACCAAGCCTTAGTATATAAAAAACAAATATATGTCCTTGGTATAATTAAAATTTTCCTACTTAATTTGATTTTAAATTAGAGGGCCCAAGCTAAGGTAATTAGAACAAGGGTTTCAAAGTACACATACATGATTTTCAACTTGACCTCTGACAAACCAATGATACTTAAAAACTAAAATTGGGCTAAAAATGTAGGTATTAATACTTGACAAGGGCCTAATTTCTTTAGTGAAAGTTAGGCACTAACACTAGCTCTCACTTGGGGATGCACACCCCCTATGAGTGTGCAAAGACCCTCAAAATGTAAGATTAGGTACCAATACATTAGGTCATGGAGTCAACACTTAGAAATTTATCAAAAATAGTCATTAAGGATAATGAAAACAAGGTAGTGTTGACACAGAAGATTGCACCCTTGGCAGGAGGCCGAGCTCCTTCCTTCACGCAATAATGGAAACTCCCCTCTCGCCTGTGAGACCCGTGAAGCTAGAGGGGAGAGTCTCTAAATAAGGGATAGCTCCTTTTGATGCATCGTGTTGTTTCTATCAAGTGCAAAACACATATATATGGATATAATAAAGGGGGGGATGAAAAGGGAGAGAGATGTAGGAAAAACAAACTACTCTAAAAGAGGTGATGCACCAAAATAAGTCAACCTTCACACATCCACTCTTAGAATTAGACAAATACATACATACACTACACATTTCGCAGAAGGACCAGGCTGCAAAAGACTGGTAGGGAGGCTTTCATGAAAACATAGGAAACAAAAAATCACTGAGGCAATGTCAAATGCACACTATAAGTAACTCCTTCTGTTATGGTCTTCTCAAATGTCAGCTCTTCTCCTTTTAGTTGCAAAAATGGCACCTCATAGATAACAGGTCTGCTAGTGTTGAACCTGTGAGTGCATCAAGAAACAATGACTTGACATAGACAAACACTCAAAACATACTCAAAAATATCTATCCAAATGGAGGTAAAAACTGCATTTTATTTGATTCAGGTGAAATTTTTTCCAGGACTACGCCTTACAAATGTGGAAGATGAATATAAATGAATAATTCGCAATGTTATAGGGAAAAAAGACAAGAGGCTCATTAGCACTCTTTGCTTGCAAGTGGGCATGTCACATCCCTCATCGGTAAGAGGAAAACACTATTGGCAACATCACCCTTCTAGAAGAGGCCTGATGGAACCATGCTTGTTGCCTATCCTTTCTTTGTTTTGTCTCATCTGGCTTGTTCGGCCCCCATGGGTGAAAAATATTGGTAGGTCACTTTAATTTGGGCTCCTTCTGGTTAGCAATCTTAATTGAAAACAAATAGTTACTTTATTTTTTAAACTCTGATAGCTTCATTGATGTCCTCATTCTTTATTGGCAGTCAGATCCATGCTATGCTTCTATGATATTTTTCTCTCCCTGCGAGCACCTTTCCTTTGTTATTTTCTTCCCTATAGACACCCTTTTGCTTTTGTAAATGCCTGCCCTCCTTTTACCTTAGTGTTAAGTGACCTAGCCTTTTTTTGCTTTTGCTTGAAGATGAGACCCATCCCTTTGGGACTTAGACTTAGTCAATTTTGAACAATTTGAACCTTGAACTGAAATTGAACTAAACCTGATTTTCCTCTTTAAAGCGCCTGGCTTGCTTAAGATGTTTGATCTTGGACATAAGGCTAAAATAATGAACTAGATGCCAAACCAAAGAACCAGGCCTATCCGTAAAATGGTATTGAACCTGAGCAACTTGAAAAGATAGGCTTCAAATGGCAAGGGGAGAAGGTGAATGATTTTGGCTTATGAGCAAAAATTGGTCAACGGATTGGTGACTCATAGAGAAAGCATGCCTACCATGATTAGAACCCTATTGCCTTACAAATCCATTGGGTGCAGAGTCAGATGCAGCTATGAAAAGTTAATCAATATCCCCAAAAGATTTGAGAATCAAACAAGAAGCTTTACCCCACACGCAAAGGGAAACACACAAGGGTAAAAACACTACCTGTGCAAATTGCACTTAGGGAAACCAGGAAAAGAAACTAAAAATAAACTATTATGTACATCTAACTAGGAACGCTCACCTCCCTCCTAGATCAAAGGGAACATTTCTTAAGTCCCCTTCCTGGCAGGAAGACTTATGGCACTAGGTAAATAGCTGAATGGAAAAGAGAGATGGTGACCTGCTCCTCTTGCCTATCACCTAAGTTGGCTGGTATTTGAGGGGATCAGAATCGAACATGCTTCCAACATATACGTATTTTGCTTGTCCTTAGAATCCTATTGAATGTTGGTCCCTTATATAGGTGCTCCTCACCAAGAAATCAATGGTTGTTGGCTCATTGCCATAAGCCCTTTGATATGCACATTTCCTCTACAATGCATCATAGTCTGACCCATTTCCTTCTACCTCATTGAAGATCCTATCAGACTCATCCTCTACTTCCTTTTGGCCTTCTTGAAGAAGGGGGACTATGGTGATGTCTGAAATGGACTCACAAAATGATTGCTCATCCCATAGAACATTGCCTCTTTGTTCAAAGCTTTCTTCTTCAAGGCCTTCCTCTAGGAAGACAGACATCTCCTTTTCCTCCTCAAAGATCAGGATCTCTAGATGTTCAAAGGTATCCTCTTGATCCTCCTCCAACTCTAACTTCTTAGCATAGTTTTACTCCTCATCGAAGCAACAAGGGAGTTCATCGAACAAGTGGGGAGAGAGCTCACCATGCTTTTGTTCCTCTTCATATTGCTAGAACATCTGAATAAGTGCATGCCCTGAGTCTTATCCATTGCTAATGAGGTCTTCACAAGGAACATTGATGATGATTTCTTCTTCATTATCACCCATGACAACATCTTGAAGAATTGCAAATTGGATCTTCTGCTCCTCACTTGCCTCTTACAAAACAAGTTCTTCTTTGAGAAGGGGTGAAGTGGGACAACCATGTGGAAGAGGAGGCAGTCCTTGAGCTAGAAGCAAATGATTCTTCTCTTTCCACTTGGTTAGCACTTCATCTATATCAGGTGTGACCTGATATTTCTCTTGGAAGTATGTAGATGGGGTGTGTTCAAACATGGAATGTGTTGTTTGGTTTGAACCGTCCATCACACATTAGCTGAGTCTCTCTCTAGATTCTAGCTCTACAATTCTCCTAGCTAGATCTTCTTGGAAGAGCTTTTCCTGGAGGTCACTATCATCATCCTCTTCAAGGCTCTAGGCTAGTTCCTAGCATTCCTTCCTCCAACTTGGAATTTTCACATCACATTGAAAGAGTTGGGGAGGTTGAGGAATGCAAGGAAGAGACTGTCATGCACTGGAAGAGTCTCTAGAAGAGGGACATGCTGGCTGGTGGTATTTCCCCCAATGGAAAATTCACAATCTAAGGAGTTGAAAAGATTGATCTCCATGGGGGGTTACTCTAGTTCCATTTGATGCTGGAAAGCCAAGCACACAGGATTAAGAGTAGATGCGTCAGATGAGCTGGAGTGGGTGAGTGTTATCTGATAGAAAGGATTTGGTGCAAAAGAGGGGGCTTTCTTTAGAATAGGATGGGTCACACAGGGCTGACTACCTTGAATAAATAGATTTCTCCATTTTGCTACCTCCTCCTCCATCGATTGTAAGGCCTGTGCTTGCCTAAACAAACACTCCTCTTTATACATCAACTCCTACTAATACCCATACTACTCCAGTCTGTCAATCTCCATTGTTTGCCTCTCAAACTCCAATGCCACCTCCCTTATCATTACAGGGCAACTAGGAGAGTTGCTTGAGGGGATTTCATAAATATCTAGAGCCTGATCATAGTCATATAAAGGAATACAAGGTCCATGATTTTGTGTAAAATAATTATACATATAAAATTAAGATTTGTGATGGCACCAGGCTGCTTAACGAGTACATTCAACTCAAAGTCACCATTTGTGTTTGATGCAAAGCCTCCAAAGGTTAGTTAGTTGAAGAACACACCAAAAATTCTTCAACTCTTTTGACACAACTTGTCCTAGTTGGTCCCACCATGCGTGCTAGAAACTATTGATGCAGAAGATTGCACCCTTGATAGGAGGCTGAGCTCCTACCTTCTTCACACAACAATTGAAACTCCCCTCTCACCTGTGGGACTAGTGAATCTAGAGGGGAGAGTCTCTAGATAAGGGCTAGCTCCCTTTGATGCATTGTGTTGTTTCCAGCAAGTGCAAAACACACACACACACACACACAAATAGATATAATAAAAGGGGGGATGAAAAGGGAGAGAGATATAGGAAAAACAAACCTACTCTAAAAGAGGTGATGCACCAAAATAAGTTGACCACAAATCCACTCTCAAAATTAGATAAATACATACATACACTACACACTTGGCAGAAGGACCAAGCTACAGAAGATTGGCAAGGAGGCTTTCATGAAAACACAAGAAATAGAAAATTATTGAGGCACTGTGAAATACACACTATACGTAACTCCTTCTATTATGGTCTCCTCAAATGTTAGCTCTTCTCCTTTTAGTTGCAAAAATGGTGCCTTGTAGATAACAGGTCTACTAGTGTTGAACCTGTGAGTGCATCAAGAAATAATGACTGGACATAGACAAACACTCAAAACATACTCAAAAATATCTATCCAAATGGAGGTAAAAATTGCATTTTATTTGATTCAGGTGAAATTTTTTCCAGGACTATGCCTTACAAATGTGGAAGATGATTATAAATGAACAATTCGCAATGTTATAGGGAAAAAAGACAAGAGGCTCATTGGCACTCTTTGCTTTCAAGTGGGCATGTCACATCCCTAATTGGTAAGAGGAAAACACTATTGGAAACATCACCCTTCTAGAAGAGGCCTGATGGAACCATGCTTGTTGCCTGTCCTTTCTTTGTTTTGTCTCATCTGGCTTGTTCGGCCCCCATGGGTGAAAAATATTGGCAGGTCACTTTAATTTGGGCTCCTTCTGGTTAGTGCTCTTCATTAAAAACAAATAGTTACTTTCTTTGTTAAACTTTGACAGCTTCATCGACGTCCTCGTGCTTTGTTGGCAGTCGGATCCATGCTACACTTCTAAGGCATTTTTCTCTCCCTGTGGGCACCTTTCCTTTTTTATTTTCTTCCCTATGGACACCCTTTTGCTTTTGTAAATCCCTGCCCTCCTTTTGCCTTAGTGTTAAGTGACCTGGCCTTTTTTTGCTTTTGTTTAAAGACACAACCTGGCCCTTTGGGACTTAGACTTAGTCAATTTCAAACAATTTGAACCTTGAACTGAAATTGAGCCAAACCCACTTTTCCTCTTTAAAGCACCTACCTTGCTTAAAACATCTGATCTTGGACATAAGGATGAAATAATGAACTAGATGCCGAACCAAAGAACTAGGCCTATCTGAAACATGGTATTAAACCTGAGCAACTTGAAAAGATTGGCTTTGAATGGCAAGGGGAGAAGGTGAATGATTTTGGCCTATGAGAAAAAATTGGTCAATAGGTAGATCAAAAAAATTAGATTAGGAGAATCTAAAAATGAGCATAAGAGAAAAGGAACTATACAAAAAAGACCTAACGCAAAGGGATGAGAGAGCAACAAAAGGATTAAATAACAAAAGACTATACAATATGTACATAGTTACAGACAAACTCAATCTAGGAAGTGCTTCAGATATCTACCATTGATTGGAAGCTCTAGTTTTTACCATCCAAGTATCTCAAGAATAATTTATGATACCCAATCTAACAATTAATGGAGTAGGGACCCATCCACATGGCATCAAATTTTCCATGCTTTCCTTTCTCTTCATGTCTACTATCCTAAATTAGAACGATATCACCTACTTTGAAGGTTATTGGAGTGACCTTCCTATCAAATATATTCATCTTTTCATTGAATTTGGTTGTCTCTCACGAGCTTGTCTTTGAATCTCATCAAGCTCAATAATCTAGTTCATCTTGCTTTCATAGTGGTTGATTTGCTCATCATCTTCTAATTGCTACATGTGTTGATAGGTTGATAACTGAAAATTTATGGTAAAACTACTTTAGCTCCATAGATAAGCTAAAAAGGGATTTCACCTATAGGTCTCTTAAGTCTGTTCCTATCATCCCACAAAGAAAAATTTAGTAGTTCACCCTACTTCTTATTTACTTTCAATGTTTTTCTAATGATTTTGAATAAGTTCTTATTACTAGATTATGCTTTCCCATTCCCCTAAGGGTTATAATTGGAAGCATAGGTTAATTCAGTCTTGTACTCTTTGCACAATGCAACTAAAGGTTTATCTTTGAAACTCATGGAATTGTCAAAAATAACTTTGATAGGCACACTAAATCTACAAATAATCTAATTTAGTAAAACTCCATAACCACATAGTGTGTTACCTTCTTTTTAGGAACTTTTTCAACCTATTTTATGAAGTAGTTAGTTGTAACTAGTATTCATCTATGTCTAGTGCTTGATGAATCAAAAATTTCTCCAATGAAATCCATTTACCATTACTTGAATGGGCCTTCAATTGTCACAAGCTCTAAGGGAAGATAACTTGAAGCTTTCATCCTCCCAACAAAGCGATATCATTTTTTGAATTTTTTGACTTTTCAAACAACATTTTAAAAAAATTATGGCAAACAATAACCAAATCTCAAAATTTTATGAGATGTAACATTAGGTGAAAAATGGCGACCACATACTCCACTATGGAAGTTTTCAATCAATTTAGTAGCTTTCTCTTCTAGCATGCATATCAAGATAACCCCATCTAGATTCTTCCATGTAAGTCCATTTTTAATCAAGAGATATTTTTGGAAAATAAGCTTAAGATTCCTTATTTGATTCTTGTCTAATTCAAGGGCATAATTCATATTTTGCAACTAATAGACAATATATTTATACCATGGAGACATGTTGAATTGACTTAAGGAATCATCAACATTGAAAACAATAGTATTTACCTCAATAGCTTGTAAATTAGTCTCAGCCATGAGATTGTCTAGACCCATCCCTCGCACTAACTTGGTGGTCTGAATATCCATGTCATACACTTACAACTTGTTGACCAACATGAATTTCTTACTAGATATTTCAGTTTGAATCAAGATGTCCTTCACCATAGTATGCAAGACATAAGAAATAATCCTTGAACATAGAATATAAGGCCTGAGCATTTTAATATCCTTAAAGAAAGGAAAGGCTTGATTTTCCATGATGGTGTAATTTAGTTCAACACCTTGCATAGCTTTGATAAAGAAAGATATTAGCTACCCATGACCATATTCATTATTTTGTAAAAGAATAACAATAATAGGATTATATAATACAAAGATAATATCTAAAATGTCTTGGTGTAATCAGGGATGGCCAAAATATGAGAAAATTTTAAATCTCCCTTGATGTCATTGAATTCTTGCATGGCATTCTCCTCCCACTTGATGGTTTGGTCCTTCTTTAGCATTGAAGTAATAGGGATAGTGATCTCTACAAAATCAGACACAAACCTCCTTATGAAATTAATTTATCTAAAGAAGGATTGAATTCCCTTCTTGGACTATGGGATAATCACTTTGTCAATGGCTTCTACCCTCTTAGGATCAATCATGACACCACCTTCAGACACTATATGTCCTTGTAACTTGGAATTTTACACTTTAAAGTGGCACTTCTTGGGATTAAATGAAATGTCAAACTCCTTGCATCTAATAAACACTTTCTCTAGATGCTCTAAATGTTATTCTCTAGTATTGGATTGCATGGTGATATACTCCTAATAATAATCTATAAATTTATTAATTACCCCTACAAAAGCAACATCCATGGCTCATTGAAACATTTCATTAACATTCATTAACTTGAAAGACATCCTCATATATATATATATATACATACATACATACATACACACACACACACATGCCCCAAGGCATGGTAAATGTGGTATTGGGTCTCTCAAATTCCTTCACCATAACCTAGTTAAACCCTAAGAAACCATCTAATGTGGATAACATATTTCATCTTATAGCACTTTGAAACAAGTTGTCCATATTGGGTAGCAGATAATAATATTTTATATAAGCTTTATTCAAATTTTGGAAATCCACACATAGTTGAATGTCACAATTTTTCTTTCTCAGAAGGACTAAATTTTCAACCCATGATCAATACCTAATCATTGTGTTTCTTTCATTTTGTTTTCATTTTCTCAATGATTATAACCACCTTTGGGAAAATTATTATGTTGTCACCAATTTACTTTTTCTACCCATATAAGGTCATGTTTTTATCTTGTTTGTCTATCCTAACTAGGGTAGATCCATTTTCTCAATGATTATAACTAACTTCGGGAAAATCATTATGTTATCATACAATGTTGCCACTATTCGGGAACAATGCTTATAACAACCGTTGGTCAAACCATTGTACACTATCCCACCTGCATTCTCAGTGATCTTGACTACTTTTTCAAAATCATTATGTTTTCACCATATCATTTTTCCTTTCTTTGGTCCTCTCATTTTACTTCTTTATTTTCAAGGGATCATTCGCTGACCTACTTGTGCCAACCATTCCCTCAAGGTGGCATCATACAATTAGTTTATCATCATTGTAGTTGTAGGCATGTAGGCCATATCTCATTATTTGAGAATACATTGCTTTGCCTATGGTTTTTAACATCTTCCCAAATAGGGGCAAACTGTAGACACCTAAACCTAGCCATCAATAACTTCCAACCATGTTTTTAACTAGTTTCAACCAAAGTGCACAATTTGGACTAAAAACACTAAATGGTTGGAAGTTATTGATGGCTAGGTTTAGGTGTCTACAGTTTGACATCTAATCAAAGCTTTGAACTTGATATATTCAAGTTCCAATTTTATTTAGTGTATCCCTAAATGGGCCAACTTAATTTATGGGCCAACTAGCTTTGATTAGATCATTTTTAGTCAAAATGCTAATTTTGCACCAGGGTGCTTTGTATTGCTCTTTTTTATCAAATCTCTTATACAGGACATGTGCCTTTGTTATTTTCTATTAGAAACATCCTAAATGGGAATATGGTTCTAACACATCTAACATTGACTTCTAATTCTAATCCAATCAAATTTTGGACCTATAATAAGGTATTCTGATCAATTTGAGTAATTTGTGCACAAAATGCTTAATCATGATTAAGAGCTAATTAAACCAAATTAAAGCCTAATTAATAATTCCATGGAAAATTGTTGAATACTTATTTTTGGAAATAAATATTGAATATATGCATCATCAAGTGACCTCATTTCTTGGAAAGACATCCCTAGTCCATAAATGCCATAAATATCAAGATTCATACCTTCCATGCCTCTTAATTGCTCCTTTATCCCAAATATTGATGAGACTCATTATCGATTTTAATTACATAATTAGATTAATCCTTAGCCACACATATTAATCTTGAGATGGATGGTTCAGATTGATTCTATCCATTTTCCAAAATCTATAAATAGAGAGGCTATGAACATCATTTCTAAGCTATTTTGGTGACAAATTATAATGCATAAATGATTCCAAGAAGCCATTGCAATTAGTGTTACCATGAAAAAATTATTCTAAGCCAAGCCAAAGCCACAAGTTACTAAGGAGAAGAAAATATAGCCAAGCCTCTTTTGATGAAGAATTCATGAGCACAAACTGAGCAAGCCACTACAATAAGAATTTTGGAGCATCCAAGGAAGGTAAAATAAGGTTTATTTTGCATTTTAGTTGTGTGTTTTTTTCATGTTTGTTAACTAATCTCTCCCTAGTGTTTAAGCCTAGAGATGATATGCTAGTTAGTGTGTTTCTTTCATTTTTTTTTTCATTTTGAAATTAACACAATACTAAACATCCTCTCTTTAATCAAATTGATAGATCATAGGTTAAATGATTATACCATCCCTTAGCTTCTCTAAATCATCTTATATCTCAGTGGCCAAGATGGGATTAATAGGTCTATGTTTCTTCTTGAAGGGATTGTTATTATCCCATAATGGGATGACATTTTTGAAAACGTCTTCCCTATATGATTTCAAATTAGAATAAGACCATGCTAGACCATCATAGGACTTCTTTAACAATTTCATGTAATCTTTTTTCTTAGCTACACTCAGGTGAGTACCTAATCCAAAACTTGAAAGCTTTGGTTGAAAGATAATTCAAGAAACAAGAACAAAACAATTTAAATAATGTTATCTCTGATAAGAGATGTTTTATTGATCAAATTTGTAGACCCAAACATATGCTTATCTCTGAGAAGAGATGTCTGGTTTCCATTTTGGGTTAGATATTCATTTATACATGTTTTAAAGGTGTGGGGAGGATGTTAAAGGTCACCAATCTTGAGGGAGACGAATTGGTTTGACTTTCAAGATTTACAACAATACAAAATTCAAAGAATTACTATTTTTAGTAACTTACTATTTTTAGATTACACTATTACAACTGAAATTTGGGACACTTTCATTGGGTTTTAGGGGGTCAAACATCATTGAGTAGATATCAATGCCATCTCACGATCTTCCCCTCATTATTAGCTTTCCAAAGGTTCAAACAATGAGTCAATTGGAGCTATGGTGCAAAAGTTATGGCTCCCAAAAGTTTCATCATCAATTGGGGTGGACCCATCACCTGAATTGTCATCTAAATGGTTGTCTGAATTAGTACCTAGCCAAACCTTTCTTTGATTCTCATGAGAACCTAAATTACACTTAGTCATATCCTTTGAAATGAATGCATCTCAAGTCTTTATTTTATTGATTCCATTAAAATATGCTTCCAATCTTACCAATACTTTAGGAAGAGTGTTTGTATTTAGTTGAATAATGTCCTTACTAAACAAGGTTTCCTTTCCATTACAAACCTAAACCATGGATTCCAAGTTTATGAGCTAATCATGAAACTCAGCTTCACAATTGAAAAAATGTTTGATATGATCATGATCATCAAACACCTACCAATGATGAATATTTTCTGAAAATAAAGGCCTAACAAGCACCTTTACTTGATATTGATAATGAAGGCTCATTTTTATAATATCAAATTAAGAACCTAACCCTACAAGTTTATCAGCTTCTTCATTGAAACTTATATCATGATAAAAAATGTTGAATGCATCAAAGAATTCAAGAAAATACCAAACAACATTATGATATTATTTCAACCCTTTTTTTTGTGGCATAAGCATTACAAACCTTTAATACCACTAGATCAGAATCACCCTTGAAAATTAAGCTTTTAATTCCATGTTTATGGGAAATCTATAGACCCAACAAGAGTGCTTCATATTCAGTGGCATTGTTAGTGCACTCAAGGATAAGTTGAAATAAAAATTGAATCACTTACCATTGGGGGCATGGAATACAACCCCAACTCAATTTATAAGATTGGAATGGGCCCCATAAAAGTAAATCCTCTAGACTACACCCTCACTATCAAGTTCAAAATCATGAGTAGAAGGATATTCAACAACATCAATATTCCCAATAAAGTTTCCCAACTCAACATATATGTATAACACTTCATTGAGATCATATTTTGTATCTTCAATTACATGTAGCATCTTTGGATCTATATAAATTTTAACCATCTTTTTAATGGTGACATAAGACAAGTCCATATGTAAACTTCTACCCATGCTAGTAGCCCACTTTCATGATAGCGATAGACCCCACTTAAGTGGGTTATATATAACTACCACATCCATATTCAAATACTTACTTGGATGCACTTCTAATTACACTACCAATAACTATAAATTATCATGATTTCATGGCATAACACTTGTCAAAAGATGATGTAATCTTCACTTCAAGCTCATTTAGGAAAACTAAGGTCATCACATTATAGGAAGCACCAGAATCAACCATACATTTATGAACAATCAAACCATCGATCATCAAGGTTATATAAAATGGATCCACATTCAATATAATTTTTACCAATACAATCCCAAATAGACTTCTAGGGTAGGTTTAACAATCTCTTTAGATTCTTCATCAATTTTTGGGGGTGTTTGGGGTAATTCCATTTCATTTAAAACTAATTTTTCACCAAATTTCAAGTACTTGAATGATCTCTTCCTATGTTCAGGTATTCCTAATAATTCAACAAGTGGAATGGTAATTTTTAGTTGGCTCAACACATGAGCCATATCACATATGTTATACTAAGGAAGAGGATTATTTGGTGGAAGGGTAACAACACCTTTAGATGGGATGCAATCACTTAATGTCTAAAGTGGAGTAGGCTAGGATGAATTGGAATTTTTAACATTAACCTTCAAAGGTGGATTTTGTTTAACATAATTCAAACCCTTAGGAATACTAGATAGCAAAGGTACTTTATTCTTAGTAGGAGGACCTCTAGGTCTAGTAGTTTAGAAAATAGGTGTTATTTTGGAGTCCTATGGGACTGATTTAGTTCTCTTAGTTTCCTTAATTGCATCCCTTGCCTTTGGATTTTTAGGGGTAATGTCTTGAGTATCAATAGTTTGATACTTGATTCTCAAGTAATATTCTTTCTCTTAGGCACTTGCTTCATTAATTAGTAGTTGTCTGTCCTCAATTGATGAAGTTCCCCCATGGTATTTTTTAATCATAAATGATCTTAAAAAATCAAAATCATCAATGACAAATTTATATGCTTTTACTACATTAAAATCATAAGCAAATTCAAAATTCTAGACACTTACCCTTTTGAATGAACTCCAAAACTAATTAACAGTACTAACACTCACCAATTTAGTGGAGGCATACATCTTATTTTGACTTTGACAATTGAATATCAAAATCTCATCTTTGGATGATGCATATTCATGTTCATCTACATTTCCATTAATCATTTTATCTATATCACATGAAGGATGTGGAAGGAATAACTTGTCACACCAATCAATATCAATGTCACAACCTACCACATTCACCTTGGCACTTCTTTCATAGCCCCTCTATTTGATTTCTATATATTCTTTCTTCATGTAGAAGCCTCTTCCCTATATCATTATTTTGATGGTGAAAATTAGGATTTTCATATGGTTTATTCATATTTTAATCCCTCTCTTGACTAATAGACACCTGATGGATCCCTTTTTCATCTCTAGCCAACTTATATGACATTTATTTGATAGTAGAGGCCAAATTTTTAATAGTCTCCTTAAGGTTGGTTGTCTTTGTGGACTATGTCTTTTTTGGATTGACTAATTTCATATCATCCCACTTATTTATGGTCTTTCCCATAGCCTTTATATTATTTTCAATTTGGATAGCCATACTGAATGCCAACTACAATATCATGGGGGATTTATCCCTCAAATAGTACATAGCCTTCTTGTTAAAGGCATCACAATACTTTATCAAACACATTGTATCACTAGGCCTAATGTTTTTTGGAAACCACATCATAATTTTTTTAAATCGTGTATTGAAGTCCTAAACACACTCATTGGGGTTCTTCTTGATGTTTTCAAATTCAACCAAAGGAACATCAGATCAATTCTATCACCATATTGAATTCTGAAAACATTCCTCATTTCTTCCCATGAATCAATGCATCCACTGGGAAGAGAATTGAACCATTAATGAGCATCTTACTCCAACATGTGTAAAACAAAATTAATGCACACATCCTAATTCTCAACCTCATAATCTACAATAATATTGTGAAATTTCCTTAAGTTTTGATGGCCACTCACTACATTGTTCCCTTAGAATTTTTTAAGGTATTTCCTTAATTCATTTGGGAGTTCATTAAGATAACCTTCCATGTCAACAAAATTTATAGGCCTAAATCTAGGAAGATATAATGCTAGATGTTATGTCTAATCTAGGTCCCTATGCCTCATGCTTGGTTTAAATGGATGTTTAAAAAAAATTGGCAAAGGGATATGATGGGGTGAATGAGGTGGACTTTGTGGTTCACACTTGGGAGGGGATTCAACTAGTTGAGAAGGAGGTAGATAATAAACTGGAATATAAGTTATAGAGTTTATAGGATAAATATGATAGTCATCAACAATGGGGATCTCAACAAAACCTTTAACATTATCAATATCTTGATAGTCCAAGTAATCTTTTGTAGTTGCACTATGCTCTTCAATGAGCCTCCAAACTTGTCTCCTTTATCTTTGATTCAAATGTAGGGGTGGAACAAGTTGTTTAGATGAGTCACCTTTGAAGGATGATCTCAATCCTTTAGGCTTTACAAATAATAAATTACTTAAATTTGAAATTTAGCACAAAAATTCAACTAGGCACTGATCTTCCTTGAAACCAAATGATAAGATTGGAGTCACCACTAGAATCAAACTTATAGAATATAACATGTTGAAATCAAACTTGTTAAAGCTTAATGAGATAGAAAACAAAGACTTTGAAATTTTTAGAATATGTTTCCAAAGGGGTGAAATCACCTTTCAACATGTAATTCATATATATCTCTTTATAATAAACTCAATAGAATTCAAATTGTCAAATATCTCAAATCCTAACACATACCCAGTGGTATGTTGTGTTGTTGATGGCCAAGATAGTTTTATTGTAGAAAATAAAAAGTAAACAACCTTCAAACTTGGAATACTTATATCTCTTTGCAAGATTCTAACTATAGCTTTCTACAAGAGTCTATGGTGACACTACTCACTAAGGAGTTCAGTTTAGTCCTCGATAATGGCACAAAAAGCATGTTGGTTCCTAGTTATACACCTCTAATGCTTGGCCTTACACACTTGAGGAAAATGGAAAACAAAGATGAAAAACCCACTAGTATGTCATTATAGATAGGGAAGGGTTTGCCATCTAAAATGGACTGGATGTATAAATTGACCGAGAGGCACCTACTAAGGGTATGGTTAGCTACCTACTACTCCTATCTATGCATAATCCAAGGTGGGAAGACCTATGGGTTAGCTTGATCACATGCAGATCTTCTACAAATTAACCTCTATGGGGATTTTTGGCACCAAATAATAATATAAATGACTAGGGTATAACCAAACTTGTGCACTCCACCTACGAAGGGTTGTCACAAGGAATATACAAATTCTCTAAGTCATATACAAGCTATAGAAGATTAATATAAAATTTCATGAAACCTTCATTCTAAAGAATTTTCAATGATGAAAGGGTGAATAAAAGATTACAATTTTGGTCTTTAAATCACAAACTGTAAATACATGTTATATGAGCAAGATCTTATGCATTTATAAGGTAAATAACACTAATGTAATGAAAAGAGTGTATTACTTGTAAGGTAGGACACGTTTGATAATAATAAAGAGGAAGAACATGGTGGTGTGATATTAGTTTTAAAACAATTCCAACATACATTACATCACTTACTGCAGAGATCAAGGAAAAATGAAATGCAAACCATGAAATTTACAAGGAGAAATTTTCATCCACTAGTGCCAATTTAACGTGAATTCCCAAGAAATACCTAAAACCCTTAAAAATTCACTAAAAATAGAATCTCAAATAATTTCTCTTGTTAAATTCATGAATCAAAGGTGCCCTTTAAAGGTATTCAACAACACGTTTCTAAATATAACTGCAAAAAGGGGTTTAAAACCTAGGTACATACTCAAAATGACAACCAGTAATGAACACAAAACCCAATATCCAATCAACAGAACTTGTGAAACACATTATTGCATTTCATTAATAGGATAGAATAAATGAATACAAGTATTTTACACTAACTTGAAATAAAATATTACATACACCAATGTTTCAAAATGCTACCAATGGGTTAAGCATGGTGAGTTTACTCTTTTGATAAGGGAGACATACACATGCTCTCAGATACTACTAATGGTTATATAGATGTAGCCACCTTAGTAAGAGAGATAAGATCTACACATAGCAATGGATCCCAAAAATTTAAAGAGCCTAGACTTGGAGAGAAATAAAGACCAACAATAACTAGCACAATCACCAACACAATGGCCAACCAACATTTTAAATAGAGGAGAAGCCCTCTATTTATAAATTTTTTTACCCATTTCAAATATACAATTTCCAAAGTCTTTCCAAGATGGTATTAGATAGAAAAAATCCTTTGCCATGTCTATAATCTTCATGTATCTACAAAGAAAATCATTATTACAACTACCTATATAAATAGTGATGAAGACTCAGACCACATATTTTGATTTATTGGCTAGATATGCCTTCCACATGAGATAGAAGGAGGATATATGTGTGGTAGGCCAAACAAACTTTTTCCTCATGTGTAACTACCTAAGGATCCCCTAGACCACTTGCTTACATAGCTGGAACCTTTTGGATAGTTTCCCTTACTCTTATGCATGTCATGAAACAACCTACTTCTAAAATGATGGCTTGGGAATATTCTAGATCAATGGAAACTTAAATTATCTTACTTAGAGTGGCCCACCTTGGACTCACAGACCTATAATATCCTTCTATGGAGGACCTTGGATAAACAAAGCAAATGAAAATACAACTTAGGTTATTTTCAACTTTTTTAACTTTTTGGTTCCAACCTATATTTTCACATTTCAATAGTTTTACCTTTTTACACTTGGATTTTTTTAGGGTTTCCTTCATATTTCTAATGAAAAAAATCATTATTTTCAACCTTTAACTTATTTGGGAAAACCCTCACCCTTATCAAAAATTTGCAATTTTTCTAAGTTAAACTACTGTCAGTGGTAGAAGATCTATCAATTTCCTTGCACAAGGTTCTTTAATGTGTCATGGATGCTTATGTGGCATCATTATGTCACTCTATTAATTTAATTTAAATGTTACCATTTCCCATACAACACGTGTCAACATGCCATTGGGTCTAGATCCTTGAACAATCCACCTAAGACTAAAAATGCTAGATCTTGTTTTGTATGATGAACATGAGCATGCCACTTGGTAGTTATGTGGGATCTCAGCATCCATTTATCATTATATTTTATTATGAGCCATTATATATCTAGTAAGAACCCTTGATATCTTGCCACTTGGATAATTTATGGGATTTTTTTCACCTTACACAATCAATCTCTGCCAAGTTATCACCCTTTCACCATATGGCATTTCCTTATTCGACCTGAGTCCTTTTACAAGTCAACTCTTGCTCACATCATCAATCTAGATTCAAAGGATCAAATTTTATTATCTATTTACTATGGCTTAAATTTTAAGTCCGTGCACCCATCATTTGATGTCTACATGAATGTCTTTAATGGGCATGTGACCATACAATTTAAGCCCCAATAGCTAATTACCATGGCTTAAATTTAACATCTGCATGTCCATCATTTTACATTCATGTGACCATAAATGATGTATGTGTGAGCATAAAATTTAATCCCTAATGGATAATAACTGAGCTTAATTGTGAAATCCACACAACTATTAATAACATCTATGTTAGCATCACATTAATTGGTTGCTCATCAAGAGTTAAAAACTCCACATGTCCATGCTCATCTTTGGGATTTGTTAAAAAATTAAAATTTGTACATTCCATTATATCAACTTATTCAATGTTAAAGTGCCTAACTAGATCGTGATATACTAGCTAGGCCATGATTGGCTCAAATTTTGATAAGGAAAATTACCAAGTTCAAGCTCAAGACACAAATTATTAAGACAAAGGACTTAGCCTAAGGTTTTGGGGAATTTATAAATATTAATGGGACCTAGGACTTTGAGCTTATTCTATAGAAAAGAAACTAAATATTAATTAGACCACATTAATAAACAAAAGGGACCACGTGCATTAGCTAGACCATGTTAATAAACAATAGGGACCTAGTTATGGGAAATAAAAAGGACCAAGTGTTATGAATTAAGGTTTGGTCATGTTAATAAACATGACCAAGCCTTAGTATATAAAAACTAAAACTAAGTCTTTAGCATATTTAAAATATTCTCACTTAATTTGATTTTAAATCAGAGGGCCTAGGCTAAGGCAATTGGGGTAAGGGTTTTAAATTTCACATATATGATTTTCAAATTTACCTATAACAAAGCAATGAACACTTGAAAATTATAATTAGGATAAAAACATAGGCATTTATAATTGATAAGAGCTCAATTTCTTTAGTACAATTTTGGGTACTAGCAGTTCATTATTCTACCATTATCCTTAGTTATAGGTATTCACATTTGAACCAGCTCTGTGCAATTTAAATGGAATGTCATTATGATTTATTCATACTTATAATTCCTAATTTCTCCTAAAATAGTAATAACTTTGTGATCAAAACTCAAGTGTTAACATCAACACAACTCCAATGAGCAGATCTCAATATCACTATACATAAACTAGTCTAAATAGGTTTAGCACCTGACTCAATGATTAGATGTGCTTCTATTCACATATATCAAGAGTCTAATAAATATTTAGTTATTTTGATTTATCCTCCATTCCATTTTCTCCCAATTTTTGGTGAACTACATTAGATTGAGGTCCATTTGGACTATGTAGATAGTGCTTAGATACATGATGTATCTTAGGTCAGCTTGGCCATCTTTATTCTTCTTTTCATCTCTCTCATCACTTTTTTCATTCTTGTAACCCTATTTTTTTATTATTTTTTATAATCCATTACACCATCACATCTATGTTTGTGCCTACTAATCTTTAATGTATGTTATAGTTTATCCTTGAGATAATTTCTTTCTTATTTTACCATGCTAAGGCACAAAATTTAAACTAGTTAACAAATCCAAATCATCCCTATAGGGACAAGCCATTATTTATTCTTTATTAATGATCAAAATTGGCCCTATTGATGTAAAAATCTCTTATCATGATCTAATCTTCTCTACTAGGGCACCTCTTATTATCGTCTTTTTGGATACTCAATTCTCTTATTCTTCTAATTCTAAGCTCTCCATACTTTTACCCATGATGGTAATGTTTTAGTGTGCAACTTGTCTCAGGATTGATCAATGTTGTATGCATGAAACTTGTATTCTAAAATTGGGTGTGTTAACAATGTGTCTCTTATATGTTTATATTGAATCCTTCTCATTCCCCCATCTTTGGGTCCCATTATTCTTCTAATTTATTTTAATCATTGATGGTAACTACATATGAAAACATTAGCTCACCTAGATTTGATCTATTCCATAGGTTAATATCTCATTTTCCCTCTCTTTTCGAGAGTCCATTCATCTCTTTCATCCTAGTATGTCCTTTTAAGGAGGCATCATGGGTCATTTCCAATTTCTTCTTGACAAATATTTTCTTTAAAAAGACTTTGCTTCACCTGAATATCTCACTATGCCTTCTCAAATAGGGGCAAAATGTAGATATCTAATCCCTAACACCATTTGTGTTGAAATTATCAATCTTACTTGAATTTCACTCAACTACCTAATTGAGGTCAAAATCACTAAAACTGTACTAAATCATTCAAACTTGTCATATATAAGTGTTGATTAAGGATAATGTATCCCTAATAGGGAAATGTATTTTATGTGATTCCTAACTTTGATCAATTTATTTTGAGTCAAAATGATGATTTTTCCTTTTTGTGTTTTGGATCACTCTTTTATTCTAAAAATTCATTAGCACACATCACATATATTTTTTATTTGTTTTTGGCAACATCCTAAATGGGAATATAGTTCCAACATATAACATCACCTTCTAATTCTTTTTGAGTCAAATTACAACCTAGTAATATGACTTTTTGATAATTTTGATTAATTGAGAACCAATTTACAAAGAATTACACAAATATTGATTAATATTGTTTAAATATAATTAATTTAAATAAAGAGATTAATTTAATTTTACATGAAATTTATTGATTATTTTAATATTGGAAATTGATTCCCAATATTTGCATCACCCAGTGACATCATCTATGGGGTGGCATCCATAAGACATAAATACATAAAATATTTTAATTATGGGCACCCATGCATAATTAATTCCCTTTCCTCCCAAATTATTATGTGGATATTTAAGAATTTAATTCCAAATATTAGATTAATCCATGGCCACACATCTCAATCTTGAGATGGATTGTCACGGTTGATCTTATACCATTTCTAAAATCTATAAATAGAAGGGTATAGAACACCATTTCTTAAAATAAAAATTGTAGAATTATAATGTAGAATTGTCTTCACATCCTTTTATGTTGATCATTTGTGTTATTTTTAAGCTTCATTAAATAGGATAGATTAGAGATTTATTATATTGAGACTAATTTATGCATAGTGTTCTTGAGGCAATGGAAGAGCAAAGAAGCCATTTTTGACAAAGACAAGAGCATTAGATCAAGGGGAGAACATGCTCGGAGCCACTCTTGGATGGTGGAATTGATTTGGGAAGGTAACTAGTATTGATTTCTTTCAATTTTTTCATCATTATCATTATAAAACCTTGCATGAATATGTTGGATTTTTTTGTTTAGTTTTTTATGCATTTTCATGGATGTATTGACTAATGCTTGACTAAAAACATTTGTATTCCATCCTAAACTAATCCACCTCATTTTTATTATAGGTTTTTCACCTTATCACTGTGTTTAGAAAAGATCAAATCATATACCTTGTTTAAAATATTTTCCAAATCTTTCCAAGCATAAAGAACAAATATTTTATGCATGACTCATAGGTACACTCCTAGAGGGATATATTACAACCCTAACTATGAGGAGGATCACTTTTATTATGGTCAATACAATTTTATGGTCTTTAAGGACATTCTCATAATTTTAGGCTATAAGGAATACATTTTAGAATATCAACCCCAAAAGGATAAAGACAAAGTAATCCTAAGGTTGATTGAATTTGGTACTAGATTACCCTTGAACTTTCCCATTGAATAATAACATACGTTAGTTAGATGAGGAGAGAAACAACATGAATAAACCTTTAGAAACATTGATAAAATAAAAATACCTTTTTCTAGTAAAGGAAAAGAAATACTTATAGAATCAAAACCCAATGATCAAATCTTGTCACCAAGATCAGAAATATAACTCAATGATATGTAGACCAACTTATGATGAAATTGATAGAATCTTTAGTTTCTACTTCAATCCATAATGATACTTCCAAGGAACAAGGGAATATGGTTGAACCAATGCAAAATCTAGTTGAGAACATAATGATGATAAACAACCTAAGTCCCAAAAAGTTTTGAAACATACTTCATTAGACATAGATCATATATTTTTCAATCATCAAGAACCTCTTGTTCCTTCATAGAACCAAAGACCAAAACATTTAGTACACATTGAAGAAATCATACAAAATAATTTAGCTAGTTCATCTCAACCAATATGTAATTTGGTGAATAGACCACAAACTCCCTAAAATCAATAGAGCACATATAATATGAGGCAATAAATTCCAAAGAATCAAAAAATTACTTAATTGAATCAAGGATCAAACCAAAACA
This sequence comes from Torreya grandis, assembly GCA_037957365.1. Lineage (NCBI taxonomy): Eukaryota > Viridiplantae > Streptophyta > Pinopsida > Cupressales > Taxaceae > Torreya > Torreya grandis. Next base: position 1,794,267 of record JARHVA010003354.1, on the reverse strand, counting down.
TAGTCACATATCATAGGGTATACATCCCTAAAAATTCCACATAACAATAGGGGTCCAAACCACCCCAACATAGTTATGTTCCACCCACAAATACACAAAACATGCAAGAGTGGAACTCCATGAAAGAGATTGTGTCATGATTGGAGATAGGAAACAAAATAAAAAATTAGAAATTCAATGAGGTATGTAAATATCTATTTGATTTGAGTATTCTCCAAGTCCCCTTTCTATCTCATTTGAGGCACCTAAATTCAACAAATACAAAATAAAGGGTGACCCTCGTGAACACATTCAATCATTATTTATGTTATGCTAAGATTTAGCTTAAAATAGAATTTATTTAATTCATTTATCTCCATGGATTTTAGCAAGACAAACCTTAGATTGGCTACTTAAGTTACCCAAGGGATTTATTTTAAATTGGAATGACCTATCTGAAAAGTTTGTCAACCATTTTTCATACAATATTAAACATGAATTGACCATTATTAACTTTTGCAAAGCCAGAAAATGTGATGGTGAAAGTTGTGTTGCATATATACAGAGATGGAGAACATTAGTGGTTTACTTTCAACATAATTTTGTATACAAATAGTTGACAAACATATTTTAACAAAACTTAAACCCTTAGGTCACACATAATATATGACTTGCTTATGCTAACTCATTTAAAGAAATTATAAACAAAGGTGTCTAGATTGAGAAGGCATTTATTGTTAAGGACCTTGTCAATATTTTTTCATAAGATCAAACATCAAATTAGACCCAATCACTAGTTTAGATGGTTGAATAAGAGAAACCTAAGGGTTTTAACAAGAACAAGAGCATGGTAGGAAATGGAGTAATAGAAAGAAGACATGTACAAATGGTGCAGGCCCCATTAGCCCCAAATGTGCAATTTGACCCCCCTAATCTACTAGCCAATTTACAAAGAGCTCCTCTATGAAGGACATTCCACAATAAATTTATAGTGTTTATAAAATTGGGAGAGCCTATTCAGATTGTGTTCCAAAATCTTGTAGTAGTTAACCAAATTGTATGGGTAATACCAAGGCCATTTCCTTAAGATTAACCAAAGCCAAATTGGTATAAGGAAAGTGAATGGTGAAATCTCCATCATGTTATTGGTCATGATGTTTGTCATTATGTCCAATTGTGGCACCTTATTGAATATTTTATTGAGAGTGGTGGAGTTGAAGTTAAACATGCTCCATAAGACACTAATCAGGATATGGGAATCTATAAAGATCCCTTTCCTTGACATAATTAATAACTACCAAGGAATAATCAAAACTAAGGACATAATTAGTAGTAGGATTCAAACTAGCATCAAGATCAAAATTTTAATCAACATGATCATAGTTAACATCATAATACCCATGATAATAACTTGGGTTATAAAAGCATGCCTTACAACTATAACAACACCATGGGATGCATTTCTACAACCCACATTACCACTATTAATTCAAATCCCATGAACCATCTCATGATCCTCAAAGTATGGGACCCATTATTATAGGGTCAACACCCTCTCCCTCTAGTAATGCTACATTGAGTTGATGAAATTCTATTGCAACTCCATTTACATGGGTTACTATTTCTAGACAACAACCTTCCTCTAATTACAATTGCTCGTCATTCACACAAAATTACTCTAATGTGACTAGATGTTTATGAATCACCCTCCAAGGTATTTCATCTTCATCTTCTAATTATACTATCTCCTTTCTACCTCTAGATTACATAATCACAACTAGAGGCTCATGAGTTACTCTCTAGGGCCCTTTTCCCTCTTGTTCCACTAAACCCAATGTGAACATTGTGCCTTCAGATCTAAAGACAAATACTATGCTAGCCAAGCCCCAACCATCTCATCCTAATGGTCAAAAGACTTATAGTCTATTAGACCAACTAAGTAAATCCCCTGCACATATTTCTATTTTATATCTCTTACATATGTCTGAAGACCATATAACTATTCTAGATAGCATTTTATAAGAATCAATTGTTCCCAAAGATATAAATCTTGAATAATTTAAAACAGTAGTTGGACACTTGTTTTCATTTCAAAAACTCATGTTTGATAAAAAAGACATGTCCACCCTAGGTTTGAGCCATAACAACCCACTATATATTGAGGTAGTCATTGAAAACCATAAGATCAAGTGTGTTCTTATAGACAATGGTTTGAGATTGAACATGGTGTAGACACTAGAAATATATACACTACAGCTCTATATGTCACATTAGACTTTGAACCATACCTTAGCCCCCATTAGGTTAGACTATTCCTTTAACACACCCTTACCAATAACATTAACCACCAGTCTTTAGTGGAATTGGTTAAACTTAGCCAATTTTGACTGTCCCCTTGATCATCGATGCTCATCCCTCGACCACCAATAGTTGACCCTTGATGACCGATGGTTGACCCTCAACTACCAACATTTACTTGCTATAAACAAAAACTTATGTGACTGAAGGAGTTAACAACAACTCACTCACTGATCACCTATTATTTGGTTTTTAGCTAACTATTTGCATGACCATGTGTGTAATTAGACTGTGTGATGAACCTTTTTATAAACCCTTTTATTGAAACCTCCATTTCCTCTATATTAAGAGAGGAAGATAAGGTTGAAAGAAGGATCATCAAGATCAATCAGGTAGGCTCCAAGAGATATTCCTACTCTTACGTAAATCAGAAAACTTCTCAATAAACCAAGAGCTAGGCCAGAGGCTTAGGGAACTTCTATAACTCATTATCAAGAGGCAAGATACTATTAATCTACTGACATTACTCTAAGGTCCACCAAAAAAATTTAGACAACATATGCATTCCTCAAACTAGCAACACCTAAAAGCTAAGTGTTTATTTTTTTTATCAATATTCAGTAGTTAGCTTTTATTATTTTTAGTGCTTATGTCTTTTACATTTATTTCTCTTTCAGTTCACCTTTATTTGTTGGAGTTATAAAACTCTAGACACTTCACCTCGTACTCAAAACCACCCACAACCTATTTCACTCACCCAATCCCTGAACCATACACCTCTGAGCACTACTTCCTATCTTGCAACCAATATTTAACCCAAAATTAGCCTCTAAAACCTCTATTCAACTTTCCCAATAGAATTATTTTCCCATACTCAAATCTACAATGATCACTGATGATTATCCCTAATCGTAATGGTCACCAACCATCAATGGTCACCAACTATATTATTTAATGCAATAATATATTTTCAACTTATAAAAACTTAAGTGTTTTAAAAGTTTGGATTTATATCCTCAAAGGAAGTTTGTGCTTCTTATATGTAGCTCACTCTAGGAAATCCACCTTATTATCTCATTAATCCATTCTCTTCTAGTTTTTATCTTATCTACAAATCATCCTCAGACAAATAAGAGTATCCATAATCTTCTAGATTAACTCATGAAAAACACATTAGGTTCTAATAACCTCACCCTTATTTCAAGTTTTACATCTTTCTTTCAACTAGAAAAAAGGCAAAATTTTAGTGAAACATTTTGGCATGCTTGGTGGGACCTAGTTGCATCTTGGTGTTTTTTTACTATTGTTTTATGCTCATTTAAATGAAATCAAAATTACTTTTGGGCTTCAAATTAACTTTCCATACATTATTTTCTTACATAATTAGCTAACATATCTTAATTAATCAAGTAAATCAACCTTAGCCTCACTTCTTTGCACACATAGACCAAACCACCTACACCAAATCAAACATCATAACCCTTGACATAAGGTGTAACTATAATTTCACCACCCAGTAGTAAACCTTCACCCTTGTCTATCCTACTTGGATGTCATTACCAAGAGGAGAAACCAAAACATAGCTCTCTAGTTGAGTATAATCTGTGGTAATTAGTATATCTTGGCTAAGCACCTACCACCTTTATCTCTATAGTGTGTGAAGTGAGGGGGGTAGGCCCCAATATCAATCCATATAATGATTTCCAACATAGACCCCTTTAATATCCTAAACTACTTCACACCATCCTTAGATTTTTTTTTAGTACACATTTCACTAGCACAAGTTGAGTCACATATTCTTTCTAACTTAAAGTATAAGCCACGAGTGAGATAAAAAGAATCTTAAGATTTAATGTGACTTATTATGTGTTTTATCTTCTTTAATTTTTTTATTTTCTTATATTTGTTTGAGTTGTGAGGAATCTAACCCCCTTGGAAAAACCTTCTACCATTTTACCTTGACCCACTTCATTTTCCAATACCTTGTTCAATGAGGAAGCCTCATATATTTTCTTGTGGCGATCCTAATTTTTTTAAACTCTTAGAGGATAACCCTCTTACCTTACAACACTACCTTGCATCAAAACCCACTTGTTATCCCAACCCTACCTAAAATCAACCTAACCATACCTAAAATCAACCTGACCTCACCTATAATCAACCCAACCTCACCCATGATCAACCCAACCTTACCTATAATCAACCCAGCATTACCTATGATCAACTCAACATTACCTTTAATCAACCTAACCTCACCTATAATCAACATAAACTCACCTATAACCAACTTTACCTTAATTATGGCCAACCCAACCTTGCCTATAACCAAACCAACCTCACATATAACCAATCAAATCTCAACTACCACTAACCAACAATATCTTAATAGCCATTTGATCATCATCATAACCAACCAATGACCTATCAACACCTATTTGACAATTGTCATAACCAACCTCAACCATCCCAACCTCACCAACCTTTGGGTTACCTACACCAACCATCATAACAACCACCTCAATCTCATTAAACTTTAATCTACCTACCCCAACCATCATATCAATTATTTGAAGCCTCTTTGTGGCAACCCTCTTTATCTCAAAACCAAGACTTGTTTAATCCCCTCAACCATCAACCAAAATTTTTAAATCAATTCACCTTATCAACCTTACCAAATCACATTACCTTACTAACCTTACCCAACCTATAAAACCAACCTAACCTACCCACCTTACCAACTTTATCTACCTTAACCTTATCAACCTCATCAAATCCAAGTAGTAATTATCAACCCACCTCACCCACCTTATCAACCTTACCCAACCTCTCAAACCAACCTATGTTATCAACCTTACCCACCTTATCAACCTTGTCAACCTCCCCAAATCAAACCAATAACTGCCAACCAAATCTATCAAACTAACAAATTTTATTAAATCTACCTAAACTATCAAATTTATCAACTATGTCAAACCAACCAACTTCATCAAACCAACCAATTTGATTAAATCTACCTAAAATATCAAATTTATCAACCATGTCAAACCAACCAACTTCATCAAACCAACCAATTAACTCACAAACTTAAGAGCCATCGATGCACCCTCTTCTTAGGTAGTATACATTTCTAGGTGAATCATATAGCTCAATCCTTGACAAACTTTTGGAGGCTTCTATCATTAGACTTCCTCCAATAAAACCCATCAATATTTCTCTTCCAAATCCCATTTGGTTTATAGAGAATGATATTTTGTTTTATCACCTCACAAATTAACACATGGTAGATGAATGTGGGTCTTTTAATATGTTTTTCCAAAACCTTATCAATCAAAAAGAGGTTTTAAAGGATATTATCCATGTTCCCCCCAATCTAGCCTTGAATATCATTAAGCAATTCATCATTAAACCTCTTTATACATTCATTGTTATGGAAACCCATAAAAAAATCCCTCAACACAATGATGTCCCTTCATTATATTTGGTCTTTAGTGAACCTATAACTAAATAAACCATAATCAAAACCCCAACCAATTCATTTTTTGGCTAAGAAGAACCTTATAAACTTTCATTTAGAAACATAATTAAGGAAACCAATCTACCTCTTCCACTTTCCCTTTTAGTAGATCAACCTCAATTCAACCCACATCTTCCACTTCCAATTTTAGTGGATCAACCTCAAATCAACTTACCTATTCCACTTCTTCAAAATTTGAAATCACCTCAAAAAACCATACCTATTCCACCTACCCTTTTAGTGGAACTAATCAAATATACCTCACTATCTCCACTTTCTTTTTTAGTGGAGTAAACCTCAAACCAACCAAACCTAACTCTTCCACTTCCCTTTTTAGTGTATCAACCTCAAACCAACCTACCTCTTCCACTCCCTCAAAAGGTGGAATCACCCCCAAGAACCATACCTATTCCACCTACCCTTTTGGTGGAACTAATTAAAGATACCTTACCTTTTCCACTTCCTATTTTAGAGAATAAATCCTTAACCCAAACCAACCTACCTCTTCCACTTCCATTTTTATTGGATCAACATAAAATCAACCCACCTCTTCCACTTACCCTTTAAGTGGATCAACCTCAAATCAACCTACCTCTTCCACCTCCTCAAAAGGTGAAATCACCCCCAACAACCATACCTATTCCACCTACCCTTTTAGTGGAACTAGTCAAAGATACCTTACCATTTCCACTTCTTATTTTAGTGAAGTAAACCTCAAACCAACCCAACCTACCTATTCCACTTCCCCTTCTAGTGTATCAACCTTGAACCAACCTACCTCTTCCACTCCCTCAAAATGTGGAACCACCCCCAATAACCATACCTATTCCACCTACCCTTTTGGTGGAACCAATCAAAGATACCTTATCCTTTCCACTTCATATTTTAGAGAATAAAACTTAAACCCAAACCAACCTACCTCTTCCACTTACCCTTTTATTGGATCAACCTGAAATCAACCTATGTCTCCCACTTCCTCAAAAGGTGGAATCACCCCCAACAACCATACCTATTCCACTTAGCCTTTTGGTGGAACTAATAAAATTTACCTTACCCTTTCCACTTCATATTTTAGTGGAGTAAACCTTAACCCAAACTCAAAACACCTTACCAATAACTAATCCAACCTCATCTCAAACCAACCCCACCCTCACCTCAAATTAAACAAAACCCATTCAATTCCTCTATAATTTGATAATTTTAATCTATCTAATGACACTATCTTAAGTTTGATTCCATTTTTAATAGGGTCATCTATTTTTCACCTTACCTTACCAAATAAATAAACAAACCCAACCAATAAACTAAATCAACCACCCATCCTAACTACTTCAACCAATCAAAAAAACCTCTAAACTAAATAAATCAACAAAAATAAACCCACCTTTTAACCCAAACATCACCAACTTATCTATCAACCCAAATCAAAATCAACCCATCATTCAAGATTTATTGAGTCTCAATTACCATTTTATCCAAGCTACTCATACCTTACTTAAGCTCTCTCAATGGGACAATTAGACATTATTATCTAACCGGTATTTATTTTAATATGATGTTTGCAACATCATTTATAGACCCCAACCCTATCCAAATCTGACTTAATAATGTTTCCCTCACCATAGCACCATAAGGGAGACCCTACCTAAACCACTACCTACAACTTGAAATCCACACCAACTAATAACTAAAAACCCTTGGGAGGTGGATGAAGTCATCTTCATCCCTTCTAAACCCTCTTTACTAACTAGCATCCTCAATGTACATGGAAAAAGTAACTAGGAAAAATCTCCTTCTAAAAGGATTTGATCATTTCTCATTTTCCAACCTCATCTTCAACAACTTTAGCTAAACATTTAGCCTTAATTTTTTTCCCTCAACCCAATATCACTTATGATCAACCCAGCCTCACCTATGATCAACCCAAACCTTACCTATAATCAATCCAACCTCACCTATAACCAACCTTCAACCTACCTTGACCTTACCCAACATTTAACTAAAGCCTCAACAAACCTTTAATGGCAACCCCACTTTTAAAACTCTTTTGCCTTTAGTTACTAACCATTGCTAGTATTTTGATGAACTGTTGTCAGTCAACAACTAGCCACTATTGATCGCTCCTTGCCCAAAACCTTGCCTACACCTACCTATCAAACAAACCCAAATCAATACCTAAACCTACCTAACTAAAACAAAAGCTAACCACCATTTCAATCCAACCAAAGTCTATCAACCATAACATCACCAAAGTTGTGGAGACAAATGAAATCATTTTGTTTCATTCTTCCTACTTAACCATCATCACTCCACATCTTTTCCTTGTCTAATCTAGTGTAGAAAAGTAATTAGGGGACATCTTCACTCATAATTGGCTCAAACCATTTACATGTAAGTGTGGATCTAGGGCATATCAGAAATTAAACCCCTCAATGTTTTGTATTCACATCCCATTATTTTATTAAACCAAGTTCTTAGTTATCTTGTGTCTAACTTAAGCTCATTCCTTATTTTTAACCACCTTCATCTCCTTATTTTAAGGACAACTAATTAAAATAAGATAATGTGATTATCCATCATAACCTTAGCCTAATCCTAATCATGGGTATCATGGATATACCTATGACATGATTTTCATGGACACTTTTCATCCCTTATAGGATGAATCCCCATGATTGTTTTCACTTAAATCTCTTTTTCCCATCATTAACCTTCTTGTGTTATGTATTTTCCTCTATAAAGGAAATATTTTCAGCATATATAGACTAGTCTATGTCTAAACTAACATAACATTAAAATTTTGGATACTAAATATCACTTGGGTTAAAAATCTCTAGCATTACAAACTATTCCCTATAAGTAAAACTACCCAAAACTACTTAAAATTACTTAAAAAGATAGACTACTCCCTTGAAGGATAACTATCACACATAAACAAATCTAAAGTTTAGACCACTCCTTTGAAGGATATATAAGCCAAAAATTTGTCAAGAAAGGAATAAATTGGAATCTTCCTACATTAATTAGCTTCCCAAACCCATCAATTAAAAGTATAAAAAAACCTGAGTAAAAAAAAACAATCCTAAAGAAAGATTCCATCAACTTTCACATAACATTCGTAGACTTCCCACATCTATCAATCTATATCAAACTTAAAATAGGGGCTTGTCTATAATGGTTCTTAGGTCACCTATAGAAGAGGAAAAACATCCCCACAAGAAGGTTACACTACCATCCATTCACCTATTTTGTCTGTCTCTCCTTTTACCCTCTACAAATCAAAGGATTTTGAGCTTACTTGACACTACATGATCAATCTACTTATTTTAACCAAATAAACTAACAATAATGCAATGCATTAAAGGGTATTATTTTCTTAAGCCCACCCATCCTACCATTTTGTTCTTTACCAACTATAGCACTTTAGGCTCCTTTTACTTTCATGACCACTTGTGAAGGTCTGGCCTTCCGCTCTTGGATTCATTAAAACCCAACCAAATTTATTTAAACAACAAAGCATACCCATAAGCATACATCCATTGGAGAGTACCTTATTTTTCATCACCCAAACAACCAACCAACTATGTACCCATTAGATAGCACCATATTTTCCACCACATAACCAAACCATTTAACCTCAACTTGGTCATTTTGGCCCACCTTTTGCACTTTTTATGACCCAACTTTGCCTTAGTTATTTTAACCACATTGATTACCTTTCCATATTTCATGAACTTATGTTACTTTTATTCATCGACCATTTAAATGCCTTGAAGCATGTCCCTTTGTGGTCCTTACATCTACAACCATTTTTGTCCTCGTAGGATCACATCCTACCTTGGATACATGAGAATACATAGACCTTACCTAGGAGACTTGATTTTATAGGAGTAACCCATATTAGTTATACCTAATTTTCTGGCTTGGTTACTCTATCACTTATATTTGTAGTACAAACCTTATTTTACCACTTACCTCAACTATGGAAACTTAGTCTATGTACGATCTATGATATCACACTTAGTCACATTTTGTGTGCCTATTCGTGTTTAAATTCCCAACCAACCAAACCAACCTTATCGCCTACCTATCCAAATCATCAAACCTAAGACCTAATCCATGTTCTCAAGATCACCCACTTTTTGAACTACTAATAACATGAAAACCTTTTGCATGGTGACTTGAGTTTATAAGTTCACCCACATTCGCGATGCCTAAATGTGATGGCCTAGTTCACTCATCACTTATCCTCCTTTCAGTGACCTACTTACAAATTCACCCATCTTAGCCATTTTGCCATCCACTTATCCACTTATCAAAATTTCACCCAAATATTTTTCACCTCATTGAATCCAAGTTTGATGAGGAACAAATCCTCCCATACTTGGGGCATCCAACTTTCTACCAACCTTCTTTTTTTATTTTGAAACTTGTTGATGCAAAATTTAAAATAAAAAGGGGAAAAATGTAGACTCTAGAAATCCATACACTATGGATCTAAATGTCACATTAACATTTTAACCACCCTTATCCCCCTCTAGGTTAGAATATTCATCTAACACACCATTCCTAATATAATTAACCATCAATAATTAGTGGAATTGGCTAAATTTAACCAATTTTGACTATGTCCACCCAACCACCAATGGTCAGCCCTTAACCATTGATGGTTGACCCTTGACCATTGATGGTTGACCCTCAATCATATATGGTCAACCCTCAACCATTGATAGTTGACCCTCAACCACTAATAGTTACTTAACACAACCAAAAAATTGTGTGATTGAAGGATTTAATTAAAACTCACTCATTGATCACTTTTTATTTATTTTTTAATTAGTTATTCACATGATCAAATGCATAATTAGACTGAGTGATAAACCATTTGTTAAAACCTTTTATTGGAACCTCTCTTTCCTCTATATTAAGATAGGAAGAGAAGGTTTAAACAAGGATAATTAAGATCAATTAGGTAGGCTATAAGAGATATTCTTACTCCTAGGCAAATCAGAAAACTTCCCAACAAATTAAGAGCTAGGTCGAAGACTTAGGGAACTTATACAACTCATTATAAAGAGCTAGGATACTATTACTCCACTGACATCGCTATGATATCCACCAATAAATTTTATCCAACTTATTCATTGCTCAAACCAATAACACCTAAAAGCTAAGTATCTATGTTTCTTATCAAGATTTAATAGTTATAATTTATTATTTATAGTGCTTGTGTCTTTCCCCTTTATTTATCTTTCACCTCACCTTTTTGTGTTGGATTTTTACAACTTCAGACACTTCACCTCCTACTCAAAACCACCCACATCCTATTTCACCCACCCAAACACCTAATACCTGAACCAGATGTATTTGAGTACTACTTCTTATCTTGAAACCAATATTTAACCTAAAAACAACCTCTAAAACCTCTTTGTAATATCCCTAATATACTTATTTTACCAAACCCAAATCCAAAGTAACCATTGATGGTTATCCGTAACCACTAATGGTCAACAACCACCAATGATCACCTAACCATTGATAGTCATACCAAACTACCAATAGTCACTGTGTGTCATCCATAACAAGAAGTTAGTTAGACCCATCTACCTGCACCTAAATTCCATTTTTTTAGTTTCTTTTTTATTACAAAACTACAAATTATTTTATTAATAAAGTTTGAGTAGTTTAGAATTAACATTCAATTATTTATTTCTATTTTTAGTCAAAATTACCTATTTCTTTCCAAGTATTTCTTGTATTTGATTCTAGTAACTTCTATTATTAAATGTAATCAACTATTTTCTACACAACAAAACTTAATGATTTTATAAGTGTGGATTGATATCCTCTAAGGAATCTTCTTCTTCTTGGATCTAGCTCATGCTAGGTAGTCCACCTTATTATCTCACTAATCTATTCTCTTCTAGTTTCTCTCTTATCTGTAGGTCATCCTCTACAAACAAAGAGGAGTATGCATAATCATTTGGATTGTGTGCACACAACATATCAAGTTATACTAACCTCAAACTTATTTTGAGTTTTACATATTTCTTTCAACTATAAAATAAAGAAAAAATTTAGTGAATCACATTGTGTCCCTGAATTTGGTATAGATATTGGGTTACACTGTAAAGGACATTCATCCAAAGATGATCACCATAAACGCTTATAATAACATCAAGAGGGAGTGTTATGGTACCATTTATTTGTTGATGATTATTGGGTATATTTCACACCACACATTATTACATATTATGGACATTGACTTTCCTTATAACATACTTCTTTTTCATCCTTATATCTATGAAGTATAGGCCATTCCATCCACCTTGCATTAGTTCCTTAAGTTTTCCCATGATGGGATCGAGGTCACTATTCCCATTGATCTATAACTTTATCAATATTATAAACATATAGAGGCTAAGTTAAATAATTATAACTATGTCTTGGTTCAAAATTCATTACAAACAATAATGAGATAGTTTCACATCCACCTCAATATAATTATATTAACCCAAGTAACTTTGCATCCACTTTAGCTAATCTATTTCTCACAACTCTTGTAAAATAAGTTATTATTGAAGATGCGAACATTTACATGTACCATATTAATGATGCCTTTCATATTTCTAAGTTACCAAAGTCTCATAAGACATTTGGTAAACCTAGACCTTCTACAAGCCCTAAGAAACCCAACTTGATCTAGAAATAGAAGAAAGAATAATAGAAACTACCCATGGTATGTTTACCTACTACTTCACCAAAATAGGATTAATAGGATTTCATTGAAGGAGATTGGTTAATTCTAATGACATTATTGACTACTTTTAGAATCCAAAATATCCTATCCTTAATTAGATCATGGATAAATTTGATTATATAGGAAGAGGCCTTGGCCTTAAAGCATAAGGAATCTTGGAACCTTTATTATCTAGAGCACCTAATTTGAATCATGATCTCATATTTTTACTAACTAGGGGTGACCTCATGAATTTTGATAATGATTCTTCTAAATAGACTAGTAATGAGACTCTTAAAAGTGACATATCATCTCATTATAGACTTTTTAATGAGCTTGTTGACTCAAATTTATTTGATCAAAATGCCATTATGATCTTAACACCTTATTTTTCCTTATGCATTTTCCATCCTAAAATCATTGATTGTGACCAGAAGAATTAAATCATATGACTTGTTGTATTCCAAAATGAAGAATTAATTTCAGAAAACATGGGCTTAAGAGATAAATTGTCTATTGGTGATCACAAATAAGGCTTTGATTTTTCATTAGATCCTTCTACCTAATTTGGAGAACAAGAAAACTTTATTGGATATAAGAAAGATAAAAAATTAAGATATTCAAGTGAAAACCTCTTTGAGATACTCATTGACTAGGGATAAAGTAAAGATAAAGACAATCCCTTGAGTAAAAACCTATTTTAGGTGATCTAAGATGGGAAAGTTTGCTCATCTCAAAAGGATGCTCAAGGTCCATCAAGTCCTATCTCTATAACCAGTACAAGCTTCTCTTCATATAAACAATAAATGTTTGATCATCTCACTCTTGAGTTTCCATAAATTTTTGCTACTTGACCATTACCTGAGATGGCAGATTTAGATTCATCATATTAGCTAGAGATTTATGAGGAGCATATATAAACTATAGTAGAAGAAGATGATCATGATCAAACATTACCTATTATTCTTGAAGATGGATCCACACTTATTGTAGAGAAAACTATTGAAGTGAACCTAGGAATGTATGATGATATTGATATTACTTATCTTAGAGCTTCCCTTACTAATGTAGAATGTGAATACATTATATCCATTTTTATGGATTTAATTGATATTTTTACATGGGTATATTTAGACATATGGATCTTAGACCCTCATTTGTTAGTGCATCGAATTGTTGCTCATCTAGATACCAAGCCAATTAAATAGAAATTGAGAAATATGCATCCATGCATCACCCTTTTGGTAAAATTTGAAGTGGATAGATTATTAGGATTACGATTCATTAGACCACTAGACTATTTTAAATGGATATCAAACATAGTTCTAGTCATAAAAAATCCACAAGGTATATGTCTTTGCACAAATTTTAGAGATATCAACAAAGCATGCCTTAAATATGGTTTTCTTATACCTAAAATTGACATGATTTTTGATTCTACTAGTGGGTAGGAGATGTTATCCCTCATATATGGATTTTATAGATAAAATTAGATCAAAATAGCCCAAGAAGATCAACACAAGACTACGTTCATCACTCCATAGGTAACATTTTATTACCACGTCATGTCATTTTGCTTGAATAATATTAGTGCCACATATCAACATGCCATGACTATCATATTTCATGAAATGATGCAGATATTGTTCAAGACTATGTTGATGACATACTAGAAAAATCAAGAACATGTGTTGGACATCCTGATGTTCTATGAAAGATCTTTAAGATTCTTCATGAATAGAAATTCTACCCAAATCCTAAGAAGTGTATCTTTGGCATCATGCTAGGGAAATTGTTAGGTTTTATTATGTCACAAAGAGGGATCAAGGTCAACCCTGCTTACGTGAAGGACATTTTTAAAATGCTCCACTTTTAAATCTTAAACAAATCTGAAGCCTACAAGGTAAGATTTAGTATATTTTTATGTTCATTTCTTAATTAGTTGATAAGTGACACCCATTTGGACATCTCTTGAAGAAATGGGTCTCATTTAAATAGGATAAATACTGTCAATTAGTATTTTCAAAGATCAAGACATATTTTTCTAACCCATTAGTTTTGAGACCACCAAAACCTAAACAACCACTACATCTTTACATATCAATAACAAAGCATGCATTGGGGGAATTTTTGGATCAACATGATGAGAAAGGTAAATAACATGTATTCTATTATTCAAGTTATACATTGGTATCTTATGTACATATTTATACACCTATTGAGAAGTCATGTTTAGCTATGGTGTTCTCTTCCCAAAAGTTATGTCATTATATGTTGAACAATAAAATAGTTGTCATCATTAAGGTGGATCTTTTCATGTTTTGATTATCCAAAGTATTTCTCATAGGACATATGGCTAATTGGGTCATGCTCCTTTATGAGTTTGATGTTGAGTATTAGAATCAAAAATTTATCAAGGGGAAGGTTATTACTGATCAAATTGTAAAAGCCCCTATTATAAACACTCAACCACTTAGATTCAATTTTTTAGATGATTCTATCATGATAGTGGAAGAATTTTAGCATGAACATGAATAATAGAAGCTATATTTTGGTGATTACTTCACTTATCATAGTTCTAGAGTCGACATATTATTGATTACACTGTAAGGGGATTTAATTCCTAAAATGTTTCAGATCAATTTTAATTGTACCAACAATATGGCTTAGTATGTGACACTTATTGTAGGACTACAAATTACTATATAGTGAGACATTCAACATTTAATGGTTTATGGTGACTCCTAATTGATCATTAGTCAAACCACTTGTCATTATCAAACTTGAGATGACAAGATGGTACCCTAGAAGCAAATCATGGATAATCTCAAGGTTCGTTTTAAATATTTATAGTTTGAATAAGTGTTAAGGGCCAATAACAGATCTATCAATGAAATGGGAATAATTGGGTCAATAATATAGATTTATGGTAGTGCTAAAGATTATTAGTTATTGATTTAAAATATTCTACAACCTACACATATTATTCTAGATTTACAAAGGATATGTGCCATTGTAATTCCTAATCACCCACTTGAACTACCTTGGTATCAAGACTATTATAATTATTTCCATGATCATTTTTTTCCTCTTGACTTATCTAATAATTGATATAAATTATTGCTTCACTATCTATCATGTTATACCATCCTTATAAATATTATTTATCACAAAGGCTATGATGGAATGTTACTTCATTGTTTATCTTCAAGAGAATCCAAGGTAGCACTAAAGGAATTTCATGAAGGAATGTGTGGGGCCTACACCAATGGTGTATTCTTAGCTAAAAATATCCTCAGAATATGATATTATTGGAAAAAAATGGATACATATGCTTGTAGCTATGTGAAGAGTTGTATTCCTTGTCAACAACATGGACATTTGATACACACACCTTCCTTACCACTATAGTCGATCACATCACTATAGCCATTTTCTCTTTAGGGCCTTAATCTCATTGGGAAAATAAACCCAACATCTTTAGATGGACATAAACATAGTTTAACTACTACTAGATACTTTACTAAGTTGATTGAGGCCATTCATCTTACTTACATCACTGAAAAATAAATAGCCAAATTCATTCATTACCATATCATCTATCGATATAGAATCCAAACATGCATTATATCTGATAATTTTGGATCCTTTGTAAATTGAGATGTGAAAGACCTTTGTGTAAATTCAAAATCAAGCACAAGAGATACACACCATATAACCCACAAGGCAACAAATAAGTTGCGGTGTCAAACAAAACCATTATATCTATTTTAAAGAAGATTGTTAGTGATGTTGGATGTAATTATCACATTTAAATCTTCCATACCATTTGGGCTTATAAAATCAATCATCGAACCCCTAAAGGATCCACTCAATTCTCCCTTGTTTATGGCATAGAATCTATCATCTTGATTGAGAATGATTTGCCATAATTGTGAGTATCTTTAGAACATATTAAAGATGATGAAGAATATAGATTATCAAGGCTTTAATAACTATAACTTATTGATGGTAACCATTTGGTTTCCCTATAAAAATTCCAAGCTTATCAAAATATATTATATAGAAGCTAAAATAAGTGCATTTTCCCTCAGGAGTTTGAGATACGTGATTTGGTCTTGAAAGAGAACCAGAAGAACACAAACACTTAACACAAGAAAAAAGTTAAGTTCTAACCTAATTGGTGGGGACCATATCTTGTAATGGTCAAATATGGATTAGGGGCATATCAACTAGCTACTTTTAATGGTGAATAACATCCAAAGTCCATGAACATTGTGCACTCAAGAGGTTATATGCTTGATCATTTCAAACCATTATATTTAAGAGAACTTATTTGGGGGAAACTTATGCTAAAGTATTTTATCCTACCATTATATCATGGACCATCCTCTCATGGACCATATTTATTTTTACCTACCCTTGATCATTATTTCAAGAACCATATTATTTTCATGACACTAGGAAATGAAAGCTTTAGATCATTAACACTCTAAACACATTTTATCCCATCCTGTACCATCCTCCTTTAGACCATATTCATTTTATAATGTCCTCTTTTGGACCATATTTATTCTATACCATCCTCTTTTGGACCATATTCATTCTGGACCATTCTCTTTGAGAACCATATTCTTTTCATGTCCTGGTTCATTATAACTTGAAGACTTTTATACCTTGACCAATTATGATATAATTATGACTCATAGGCATGATGAACACATTGATGTTGGTTGTATGAAGTATATCAACATGGGAAATTTTTTGAAACTTATTTTATAGACAAATGAACATGGATACCATAGAGTATGGTTTTTTCTTGCTGCATGGTTCTTTAGATTTTATCTTATGCTGTACATTGTTCTATTTATTTTTATACTATTTGGTAGACATTTTTTCCTTCTCAAGACCTTGATCTCATTGATTTGTGAGGATGGGCCATTACAACTAGCTTTAGCTATTATTAAAGCTCTCAATTAGTTACTTGATCCATTATTTATAGTTAGTTTAGATTAGTTGATTCCCTTTTTATACATATTTTATCCTAAAAGTGACAAAAACATTAGAAAACAAACCACAAAAGAATAAAAACATTGTCTTGCATTTTTGTATATTTTGATCCTCATAATCTTGCCATTTTATAAGTAATTATTCCAAGCACTTGCTATTTTTCAAGACCATTCTCATTTGGCCTACTATCTTGCTATTTTTTAAGGCCATTCTCTCTTCCCATTTCGTTTACAACACTAATCCTATTTTTTTGGTCATCACTTTTCTTCTATCCCACTTCCTAGGAGAACTAAATTTGGCCTAAAGTTCATGTTGGATTTTGCATTAATGGAACTATGTAGGAAATGTCCACTTGTCTTTTAAATTTGGAGTCAACTCGGCCACCCATTTCCTTTTCTTCTCTTTCTCCATTCTTCTATGTTGTTTCCCTATCATCTAGGGGTAACTTTGTGTCTATGTTCTTTTCACACTATTGTAGAAAGAAACACCTCTACTACATGTGCCTAAAAAGTTATTTTTAAACCACACTAATATTTTTTATATTTATGTGTATTTATTTGATTTTATTGGTGTTTTGTTGTGCTTTCTTGTCTCTTCATTTTATTTATTTTCTTTTGTTGTTTATTCTTATTTCTTTTTGGTCTTTTGTTTTCCCATTTGGTTTTATTCTTTTATTTTCTTTTCCATGTACATCTTGATGGTCAACATAGATATTGATTATTCATATCTTGATCTCATGTTATTAAGATGTTCTCGATGTGGTTTTACACATTTGTGTTCCTACATAAGAATTGATTGCTCATATTTTGATTTTACATTAGGGTACGTTTGTGTATTCTTTTTATTTGTCTTTGTTTTTTTATTTAAATGTAAATGGTTCTGACTCTAGTATTGGTAATTATTATCATCATCCCTAGTTATAAATTTTCATGTTTGACCTGACTCAATGCAATTGAAATACAACATCATTATAATTTATTCATACTTATAATGCCTAATTTATTTTGGCTATATCAAGAACTTTATGATTTTGTTCCAAGTTTCAACATCAATGTAGCTATGATGAATAGCTCTCAAGAACACCAATGAAACTAGGTACCAATGGATTATCTTATACCTAACTCTATGATAGATGTCCATCTATTGAAATACATCACAAGTCTAATCAAACACATTTCATTTTTATTTTATCCTCATTTTATTCTCTCCCACTTTTGGATGAATTCCATTGGCTTGAGGTCTATTTGTAATATGTAGGTAGTTCTTAGATACATGATGTATCTCATGTCAGCTTGGCCATCTTCTTTATTATTTTCATCTCTTTCATCACTTTGTTCATCCTTGTATGCCTAGTTTTTTGTGGCTTTTTCAAATCCATTATACCATCGAATATATGTTTCCACATGATCATCTTTAATCTATGTCATAGGTCATATCCTTGAGATATTTGTTGCCAATTTTACTCATAAGGGTATGAATTTTAAACAAGTCACAAATCTAAATTAGCCTTACATGGGAAAACCATTCTTTATCAGTGATCAAAATCAGCCCCACTAGGGCAAAATTGTTTATCACATCATAAAATTTGCTCTAATAGAGTACACTATTATTTCTTCTATCTTTGGAGACAACATTATCCTTTTATTCTAATTCTAAGATCTATGGACTTTTGACCTCATTTTAGAAATACTATAGTGTGTAAGTTATCTTGGTATTGATCAATTTGAAGGCATGTAGCTTTCACCCTAGCTTTAGGTACATTTAAAGTGTGTTACTTCTATTTTTTAATTGTCTTTTTCCCATTCCCCCCATCCTTGGATCCATTTTTCTTTAATTATATTTTGATCATTAATGGAATCAATAAGTGAAAGGATGATCTCAATGTGGATCTAATTTTTTCCATGGGTTAATCTCACTTTTTCTCTCTTTTGAGATTCCATCCTTTTATTTCATCCTTATATGTCCTCTCAAGGGGGAATCATGGGTCATTTCTTCCCAATTTCTTCTTGAAAACTCTTTTCTTTGAAAATATGTTGCTTTGTTTAATGTCTCACTACACCTTATCAAATAGGGGGAAAATGTAGACATCTAATTCTTAACACCATTTATGTTGAAATTGTCAATCATACTCAAAATTTGTGAAAATACACAATTTAAGCCAAAATCACTAAAAACACACTAAATGGATCGAGCTTATCATATACAAGTGCTAAATTAGGATAATGTCGCCCTAAATGGGGAAATACATTTTATGTGATTATTAACTTTAATCAAATCATTTTGATTCAAAATGATGAAAATGCAGTTTATTGCTCTAGATCACTCTTTTCTTATAATTTGGAATCACATGAAATGTGCATGTGTTATTTTATGTCAATAATGTCCTAAATAGGATGATGATCTATATATAACTAACATCACCTTCTAATTCTTCTCCAATCAAATTATGACCTAGTAATATGACTTTATGACCAATTTGATTAATGAAGTACACCAATTTCCAAAGAATTACACTAAAATTGATTAATCTTACTAGGTAAATAAAACCAAATTATGATCTCAAGTAAGAATTCCATGGAAGCTAATGAATATTTATTTATTGGAAATTGATTCCTATTAACTACATCATCAAATGACATGATCAATGGGGTGGCATCCATAAATCATAAATGCAACAAATATCATAATTATGGTTTCCCATGCCTTTTTAATGCCCCTTCCTCCCAAATATTGATGAAGATATTTATGGATTTTATTTACATAATTAGATTAATTCATGGCCACACATCTTGATCTTGAGATGGATGGTCATAGTCGATCATGATAAATTTATAAAATCTATAAATAAGAGGGACAAGACCACTTTAATTAAGCTTAGTTTATGTAAAATTATAATGTAGGATTCTCTCTACAAGCCATTTGAGTGTATTTTGATAATGATTTATTTGTAATAGGATAGCTTCATTAATAGGCATAACATTGATTTTATATCATGAGCCTAGATTATAGTTGGTGTTCTTGATATGGTGGAGGAGCTTGCCTTGAACCATTGTTGAAGACTTGAGCACCAAATTAGGGGAAAAACACATTTTTAGCCCCATATGGATGGTGGGATGTTCTTGGGAAGGTAACTTGTGTTTGCTTTCTTTCATTCAGTTCTTAATTGTCATTTGCACACCCTATTGAATAGGTTGGCCTATATTATTATGTTATTATGAATTTATTAGGTTTTTCATGAATAATTATTGATCTAAAAATATTTTTAATCCATCTCTAAAACTACCACTAAGAAGGCAGAGTGACACCTAAATAGGCTTAGAGCCAAACAAGCATAGGCAAACATGAGACCTAAGTCTGAGTGAAAGGAAAGTATACAAAGAAATGAGTGTTGGTAGTTTACCACCTAAGTATGATAATGAAATTAAGCACATGATGGAAATTACCATTATTATAAATTCCTCAAGAGATAGTGTTGAAGGAAATACTCAGAATTTACATGCCTGAGTGTATAGTCTACAAGTAGTTTGAAGCTAGTTTAGCCAAAATGGTGGTTTGAGACCTTTATGGGCATGTTCAAGCCCCAAAAATTAGTATAAGTGGTCATCATGACCAATTAAATTCACTCATATTTTTTATTGGGATAGATAAATAGTTGGTATACCCACTATTTTGTCTCAGACCCAGGCTTGTTTGTCATAGTTATCTAGTGAGTTGAAAAGTGCATCCATGTTATATAGGGCCTGCAGACTATTTGATACCCCAAAAAGTTTTTGATCTAGTAAAGGATGATTATTAAAGGTTAATAAACATCCTCTATGGGTATAATACCTATACCAATAGTCAAAAGCCTTGTAGATAGGCCAACATATTTAATCATATAGGCCTACACATAAACTCTAGTGCCATCTTGACGTCCTTTCAAGATATTATAACTAGTTAAATGGCCAATTTAAGTTGTATGAGGGTTTTTATGACTTGTTAAGAAGGTTTAAAATTTAGGTAAAAGAATAAAATGATTCAATTGCCTTCAAACCTTACTTATTCCAGTCCAACTATACATATTCAATATGAGCACCATCTTCAAATGCTCACCCACTCCACCACATGCATGCTCAAGGCCAAATATAATAGGTAATTTTAAGTCTCCCTATGTACTAAATATACATGGGAGATTATTTGGCATATGGGGGTGATTCTTTATAAACAAACCTTTATAAGTTAAGCACTCAAAACTACCTACAAACAACCCTAATGACACCTTCTGATGTTCATATCTCTAAGCACCCTCTACATGGGAACGTATCCCATAATTGAAAGATGTTGAGGTCCATGCCCTAAAAATTCATGAAATTTTTTACAATTTTGGACATCTATAGTCTATAAATAATTTTTAATATGGTGAATGTCTCAAACCCTATATAAACTCAAAAAATGACTTGATGGTGTATTTTGACCTCAAAAACCATCTAGATGAGAGATTTCGATCATGAAATGACATTTAATGTCTCTTAAGGTATTTTGATCATCACAATGACCCACTAATTGGCATGTATAGGTGTTTAACTATATGGAATGAGCTTCAAATTTCTAGTTTGAGCTCAAAAGCAAAGATACTAGGAGTATTTGTGTGCATAATGAGTTTGATAAGGGAGAATAAGTCCTAAAACATCTTAATAAGCCCTCTATTATCCTCCATGTTGACCTTCATGACTAGTTCATCAATCATAAAGGTATATGTGTTAGATTACATGGCCATATGTATCCAAATAAGGTTAAATGATGTAATCAAACTAATGATGCTACTCCATAAGGTCTCTAAAGTGATGTTCAAGTTACATGTGATGCATACATGCCTTGCATCCTGAGTGTTTGTGCTAGTATTCATGGTTTACATTTGCAAATAGACAAATCCACAACCTCCACTATGACTATAATTTCAAAAGGTGAATCAAATATCAATTTGGAAAGTGTGAACATTTCCAAACCAAGTATTAAATATCATCACAATGTTTCAAATCCCTTTTTTAAATTCAAATCCCTATAAAATCCATTCAATAAACTATTATACTGGGAAACACATAGAGGTCACTCAAAAGGCATGTTCATCACACAAATATAATCTCTTATGTGCTCATCACATATTGAGTCTTATGCATGGAGAATCCAATAGTTTAAGTAAGGTAACAAAGTCTATTATCTTGAGTTTTATGTAATTAGTTCAAAGATCCAAGATTTGATCTCTATGAACCAACCCTAAAAACCCCAAACACTCCTAAACATCCCTTAAACCCTAATAATTACTCAAATAGAGAGGTCTAGTGAAAAGTGCATTTATATGAAAATAATTTTCTTATCCAACACTTGGATCCTATTTTTATCTCAGAGAGGTTCATGTTCATAGCTCCTGATAGTATAGAAACTTTATAGAAACTTCTTGAAAAGGAAAATTTATAGGGTTTTAGGCATAAATGGTGTTACAAAGCCTAAATAAAAAATTTAAACTATGGAAAGGGTAAGCTCAAGAGTTATTATACTCATTAAATGTGAATATTATCCATCAAATTGATTGAAAATGTCTCTTTTACCTCTTTCTAAATTTCTAGTCTATGAAGCAGTCTAAATAGCCTAGTCATGTGAGGCTAATATGTATTTATAGGTAAATAACACTTGAAATATTTTAATTTAAATAAATTAGGGGTTATCCCAAGATTATCTAAGTCTTATCAAATGCATTGGGAGCTTATTTCAACTATTTTATAATTCAGTAAATGGTCATGAGTAGAAGGTTGAAGGATAAATAAATGAGCCTACTTATCTTGTAAGTACAAGAGTTTAGTAGGCAAAAGGTGCCAAATAATAATTAATTGACCATATTAAAACATTGATAACTATCATTTATGCAAGCACACCCAAAAATGGAGGTGATTATGACAAGTTAGAGGTAGTTTCATGAACCATTCAACATAGACATTGAAGGAGAGGCTACCCAATGCTTCAATAAGGCCCATACACACTCTATTTACATTGATTAAATACCATTAGAGGGAATATTAGGATATTTTAAGCATGTTTTATGCATGAGTAAAGACAAGTAATGGAGTTAGAGCCTCTACATCTTCCCCAAACACCAAATTAGACCTATTGAATGCATGCCAATATATGAGGATGGTGAATAGGCCTATGTAACTATCATAAACCACATTGGCCTCATTCATGTCATTTACCACACCTATAATATTCCCTTTCCTCATTCAATATTTATATTTAATTAGGCATTGATATCTTATTTTGGAATCCCTCAGTTGGGTGTAGCAAAGCTCTTCCAAAATTTCCTTGTAACTTTTTTGAATTAATAGAATACATTAATAGACTTATTATTAAATGTTAGTGTTCTATATGGATGTTTTATTTTTATAATTTATGCATTATGTTATCATCCATATGTCCTTTCATGTACCTAACTTTTGTTTGTTAGTCTATAGTAGGTTGTATGAAGTGCTAGCAAAAAAGAATATTCTGGAAGTGTCACAAGTCACTAATATATTATGTAGATATATGATTAGTTCTTCAAGTTGTAGAATCCTATTCAACCTCCATATAATATATTCATTCCTAGAACACCATAAAAGATTATGATTAGTCATTATCTCCATCATTATCATTAGTAGGTTTTATAAGATATATCTAAGAGTGGATCTTTAATCAATTAGTACATCACCACTTAGAGTAAGTTATTTAATTAATTTTCATAAATATTTAAGTTTTTAATTATGACAATTTTAGGTCTTATAAATATTTTAATTGACAAATCAGGGGAACTATCCCCATAAAATCTAAAGATGTGACTTGCATATTAGGCAACCCACAGTCTAAAGGTCACTCCTATGTTAGACCAGGTTTGAAGAAGACATGAAAAATATTATCCACATCAAGGGTGAAACATAGATCACCAATAATACACTTAAAGAGAAAGAAAAAACACTATATACACTCCATATGAACTGTTAGAGTAATAACTTATTTTACTAAACATAAAAGGATAAAGAGAAGCAAGGATACAATCTTATCACTAGACCTCACCATATATCACTTCCCACAATTAGACAAGATGTTTTTAAAATCAAAACAAAATTAAATGTATTATTAAAATGTAAATTAAAACATCAAACTATTAGGGCTTGACCATACATGGTGTGGAATTAGTCTACAAGAGCCAAAATGGGTAACATTTATAGAATGTGTGATAGGAGAGACAAAAGTGGAGTTAAAGGGTCATAATGCCAAATTTCAAGGCATGAAAAGACTATTAAATATACTATGAAATTTCCCTTTGGAAAAATGTCCATATGAAGCATGAAAACACCTCAAATCTAGCATAGGACCCTTTAACTACCTTCTTGGAAATTGCCTTTATCATTAAGCCTCTCTTGAGCACTCCAAATTATATTATGAATAGTAAAAACATATGATATATGTATGGGGGGTTATAATAAAGTTTCAACATTCATTAAATATGTCCCTAACTATTGGTCTTCTTCTAGACAAGTGTTATCATCATCTACAATCACCATAACTAGTTCTATAAGCATGTCTTCACATTTGGAACCTGGATGGCTTCAATTTATAAATACAATCCATTTAAGTAGTGATATGAGACCTATAAATATTCCACTTTCCTAAAAATCCATCATAATTACCTTAAAATTCCTTCTAATTGGACTTATCACTTTCTCACTTGGTGGTCACCCTTCATTCTCATTGGATTCCATATACTGCATGAAGTGAAGGAGCTATAAAAGTTGTTTGTATGCTTTTATGAATCAATAAATATATTTAGGAAGTTAAATTAGGTCCCAATTGAACTTTCCAAATTATGTTCATCCTTCAAAACTCCCCTTCACCTAAAAAACACACAAAATTTGCTAATAAAACTTATTTTATACCCTGTTTGTATAAGTAGGGTACCAAAAAACTATATGGGATGGAGATTAAGAGAGTATTATTTAATTACAAAACAATTTTAATGTCATACTATCCCTCCTAAATGAATATATATCCATTTATTTCCAATTAGGTCAAGAGCAAAGGTTTTGGATGGTTTTAGATCATTTTAACTCTTAGCGTTTGTTCATAAAACCTAACATTGAACCTATGAAAAAATTACACTAGGAGAATGTTAAGGAAATTATTCAATCATTATTATAAACCTATGTATCCATGATTATTTTTTGTACTGGTGTGAGCATCGAAAGATGGCCTCTCAAGCTTGGGAGTGTATTCTACATACCATATGATAGGTTTGAGCTAAAATGACCCCTTTATAGTACTTAAATGAAAAAAAAGTATGTAATTAATATAATATACTCCCATTATGGTTTTTTATTACATTTTAAATTTAATTTATCCCCAAAAGTCATGGTGAGACCCTGTTAGGGATTTAGGATTAGACTAGGTGTAATATGCCTAACTATGTATAGTTACTCCTAACCACCTCTGAGTGGTTTCTCAAGATTTCAGGGTCTCCTATGTTATTATTAATTTGTATTCGAATTTTTTACATCCTCATACATTTGAATTAAGATCCCCTAGCACATCTTGTTACCATCCACTCACCCAACTTGTAGTCTTGGTTCTCTGGGAGTGTCCTCTATATGAGATAGAAAAGAGGGAACTTCTCCTATCTTCTCAATAAAACCAAGGATATGAGAGGATAAAATAGGTTATGAATGTGTTTTTAACAAATTTCCAAGGTGTATCACTCTCCTATCACTTTCAATCATTGCAACTCTAAGTCAGACATTGTATGGCAGTTACTATGTAGAGACCTTGAATCAAGACTGTATGTTGGAGGTTGAAAACCTTTATGATTTATTTCCTTGTTATAATGATCATTTGAATTTTATATCCTAGTTTTGAAGGTACTCTCAAACATGTCCAACATTCCATACCCTTTCCAACTTATCAAGTCACACTTCTTCATTGCCTAGGCTAAATTACCTACTATAACAAACTTTATGTGTGTACTCCTATGTAAATGAGGCTCTTGTAAGATGTTGAAATAACATGTGTGTCATGTTTAGTTTCTCCTTGAATCACTCAATACCATATCACAACTACATATACTTGTTTATATCATTTATATGCTAGGCTAACACCCAACTATCATGTTTGGTGTGCAGTCACTCTATAATAAAACTATAAGTTATCATTCTAAGAGAAAAATGATGTCCTATAAGTTAAATTTGTTCCTAAGAAATTTTTTTTATAATATTTTTTAATCTCACCAAGGTCATTATAACCATATTTTCTCATAAGAAGGCTATTCTTTTATCTAGGACTAGGCAATCTCTTCCTAAAAACTCATTATGGTTGTGGGTGGTCTTCCAGCCTAGAGACCTCTATAGGTGACTCTATGAGTCAAAACCATGCATTTAAATCTCATTAAATTTTTATTTTTAGTAGTTTCATTCTGGTTTCACAAAAAATTATGCTTTCAAGCTTTACTTTCACATGTCATATTGTATTATAGGACCACTCAAGCTTTAAAAGCAGTATAAATAACACTAATAGTTTATAATGAGGAGTTGCATGAATTGGAGACCTTATTTTATTACCCTCTCATATTCATTAAACCAACCTATCTTTTCAAAACACTACCTTTATTACTAGGCTACATGATGGGAACCATTAGACCAATTTAGACCTTAGATATTTCACTATGCAAGGATCAAAAGAAAGGTAAAAAACCTTATTTTAGAGACTTTAAGGTAATTTATCCCTTAAGTCACTTTATCCACATTTTAACATGATTTTCAAATATTCCTAAAATCATGTGACCTTTATAATTTATAAAATTAATATTTTAATTCTCTAGACCATAAATGAGGTTTAAACAAGTTCAATCACCTAATGCTCATTATTCTTCAGACCTTTGTAGGAGTTATCCTATAGGTTTTATTGTAGTATATAGGGTATAAATTTGAATATCAAAGAATATGTTGTCTAAAAAAAACTCAAATCATTTAATATCTTAAATATATTATTTTCACCTTAGGAGACCTAGCACCACTTTGAAAACCTATATATCTGATCTTCATGATTGTGCAAGATTACTCTTTAACCTACCTATAGGTGGATGACTATAGGAAACTGATTGTGTGTACCCTTATTGACTTATAACTCCCTCAAGAGATGAATTTGATACCAAAATTATTTTTAAATACCAATCATCATATTTTAGAGATGGACAACAACAACACATTTGATTTGGAATCCAAAATAAGAAAAGGAAAACCACTATTGAGGAAAACTTGTCTACAGACTATGATAGTGTTCTTAACTAGAAACATGAGATGATTAATGATTTTATATTGACTTAAATTCATGAAAAACATGTTAATAATAATGTGAAAATAATTTTTTGTGGTCATAATAATCATGTACTATAGTTGGTCTATATGGACTAGCTCAAACATAGAAGAAACTTGCAGGGTGTGGGAGTGAGCAAGTAGAAAAAGGCAACAGAATTCCAAGAAATGATTCATAAATCCTAGTAAAATAAAATTGGAACTCCTTCCATGTATTTTAATTGTACAAGGAATGATATCTCCCACCAACTAAATTCAACTTTAATCTTCTCGTACTGGTTATACCATGAGAAAATTATTTGACTAATTCTACTTGGAAAAAAGAGTGATGGAGGATAAAAATGATTTTAGGCCATTTTTAGGTGTTTCAAACATGACCAAGTGTACAAATGAGTTTATGGGAGTTGAAGTGAAATTTTATATCCTAACACACATGACACACTCCTACATAAAACCTACAACTGCCCAAACTTACTTATTTTTCAACTATTTTCTTGTTCTGATGTAGATACCTATAAGGTTTTAATTAATATAGACATATTTGATAATAATATGACATTGGGAATGTTTAATAACCTATTATAACATTTTTATTTAGTGTCAAACTATATAAGTTTGTAGATGACTCATATATGACCCCTAAAATGACATAATACTAAAGATGAATGTGATAAAGCTAATAACACATTAAATAAAATTGATAGGACCATAATACACCCTATCAAACCCTAATACACGACCATAAAAGTTTATAATATAATTAGTTGATCTATTTTGACTTATGGAGAAATTAGTCAATAAGAACTAAGGCCAAAATGACCCCAACAACCAATAGACTTACCATGCAATTGCACATGACTATAATAAAGTTGTAGGTCATATTGTAAAAGGTCATGTATCTAAAATTACCATTAATCCTATACCAAGTGCCAATAAACCAGAACCATTATCTAATAATTCCAATCAACTTACCAATGGCAATAATCCTTCCTTGGCCTATGATTGTAGCCAAACACAATAATAACCAAGGATTGCCAATTCAAGACCCTATGCCAATAACTCTTCATTACCCTATGATCATAACCAAGTTTATTGAGAATCAAAAATTATCTTCTTTGTACCATCTCCATCATTTTATAGTTACAATCATCCTATACTCAAACTATATTTTTTAATCATAACTCAACAGTCTAAAATCGCCATTCTAGGCCCATAACCTCCTAGCAATGAACCAATCAAACTTATTATGTTTACTAAGAAGAAGCCAATTACGAATGTTAAGGGAAAAACATATGGCATTGAGGAAAAAATTGAAGAGACATTTGCATAAATCTCTATTTTTGATTTGTTACATATATCTACCATCCAAAAGAATATCCTTATAAAACTCCTATGCCAATCCCATGTTCCAAATAACATAACACATGAAAACTTTTAGGCTTTGGTTGGAACTTAGATCTAGCCCAACAATTCATCTTTGACTAAAGTGATATGTCATCCCTTGGCCCTCTCCATAACAACCCATTATGCATTGAAGTTTTCATAACATGACACAAAGTCAAATGTGTCCTCATAACCAATGGATTGGTCTTGAATATTGTGTCTCTAAAGCTAATCAAACATATAGAATATAAATCAACTTACCTTTAGCTAGAGACTATTACTATCAAGGCCTATGACAATGAAGAGTGGGAATCACAAGTAACCATAAGTTATTTGGTGATCATTTGGCCTTTAACCCATTATAAACTTTACCATGTGATAGACCTAGATTTATCATAAATTTTACTTTTGGGTCAACCATGGATAAATGAAATATGTGCAATCCCTTCAAAATTACACCAATGTATCAAGTTTCCTCACTCTGAGATGGAGGTCACTATCTATGGATATTTATAGACATATGAACACTAGAAACATTTGAAAGCTAAATATGAAAGTTACAATTACCATTTTGGTCTAGACCCAGTACTAAACAAGGACAAAGACAAAAACAAAGAGATACTTGTTGAATTTATAGAAGCCAATTACATAGACCCTAATAGCCTTACCTCATCTTTACATATGCATCTTATTAAAATGTCTAATCATTTTACCATCTTAGATAATGTTTTAGGAGATTATTTTACCCATGAAACAGTCCACATAGCCAAGCTTCCACACAATTATAATACCTATGAGAGGCCCATAGCTAAGCCAAATTTATGGAATGGTGACATAAGGGAAAATGAAAGATTCATTGACTAACACTTATTATTTTCACACCTTCCACTAACCAAGAATAAGACCCACTTACCAATGATTTTTGAGGGTTATACAATGATATATTGGCTAATTACTACCATAGTATAAATTATCCCATCCCTAATGGGATCATGGACAACCAAGCATATGAAGGTATAGATCTTGGTACAAATTAGTAGGGTACCCTTGATCCTATTTCTATGACTAGATATAAAGGAACCCATGGTGTCATATTTAAGCCACATGGGGGTGACCCCACCTATCTTATTCATGTTACAACACCAATGAGTAATGATGATGATGCTAGTAGTAAAGAAGAGTTTGATCATATCATATATGAATATATTTACATTACCAAATTATTTGACCCATATACCATTTACACCATTACCCTAGCAATATAACATCCCCCTATTCCCCTTTATCATCTTTAACTTATAGACTATGACTAACAAGAATCCATAGTACCTTTAGATGAGTTTGAGAATGATGAGGCCTTTTGTGATTTTTTGGGACTAAGAGACAATGTTTTTTTGGGAGACTATAAATAAGGGTTATCTATCAAAATGTATCCTACAACTTATTTTTGAGAGCAAGTGAACACCCTTAGCCAAAAATTAAAAAAATAAACATTGAGGTACTAAAATTAAAATCTATTTGAGGCACTTTTGGGCCAAGGTAAAAGTAAAAAAAAAAGGCCAGTCTCTTGGTGAAAACCTTATTTATATGGAACTATATGGGGATGTTCATCCTTCTTTGAGTGAAGCTTAGGTGACCACTAATAATGAATTTGATTTTGGGTTTGAGTTTAGTACAAAGGAATATCATGCCTTTGATCAAAACTATAATAGTATGTTTTTAATAAAATTATCCTAGAATGTCATACAATATTTATTACATGGCCATTAGTACCATTAGGTGCTTTAGATTCATCTTGCTTGGGAGAGCTTGAAGAACTAGTCTAACTAGATGACTTTTCTATTACAAGCTAATTTTCATCATTGCAAACTATTCTAGAGGATGACTTGACTCTCCTAGTATAATATACTATAAATGTCAACATTAGGACTTCAAAGGACCCAAAGTGATAAAATTAGGTTCATCCCTCATTAAGGAGGAACGTGCATATTTTACATCCCTTTTCAGGGAATTTGTTGACATTTTTGCATGGGCCTATTCAGACATGCCATGTTTGGATGCCACCTTGATTGTACATAGTCTTATTTTGCATCTTAATGCTAAAATTGTGAAGTATAAATTATGTAAGATAAATCATCACAATATTTTGTTAGTTAAAAAAGAGTTGGAAAATATCTTACAAGTGAAATACATCAGATCGATCGAACATTCAGAGTGGTTATCAAACATTGTGCCTATCAGTCAAAATATAGAAGGAATCATAATTTTTACTAATTGTAGAGACATTACCAAGGCTTGACAAATGACTACTTTCCTTTACCAAATATTGGCATGATAGTTGACTCCACAACCATGTATGAGATGTTTTCCCTCATGGATGGCTTTTCTAGGTTATAATCATATCAAGATCATGCCAAAAGGATAACACAAAACCACATTCACCACTTTTTGGGGAACCTTTTGTTATCAAGTTATTTGGCCTCAATAATGATAGGGTAACATATCAAATATATATGGCCATCATATTTTTTGACATGATGTATAATATTATTTAATACTATGTCAACAATATATTGGGTAAATCTAATACCTATGTAGATCAAATGGTTGTATTACAAAGGATATTTGAAAGGCTTTATGAGTACAAGGTTTTAATTAATCCCAATAAGTGAATCATCTTTAGTGTCACTTTAGGAAATTGTTTAGGATTTATTATGTCTCACTAAGGCATCAAATTCAATCCTATCAAGGTTTATCAATTATCAAGATACCACCAGCTTCCACGTTGAAGTAGATCCATAGTATATAGGGAAAAATTTAGTCTATCAGATGCTTCATTTCATAGTTGGCTAATAAATGACATCCTTTCACTCATTTTATAAATAAAGGTATTACATTTATTTTGGATCAATAATGTCAGAATGCCTTTGAGAACCTAAAGGAATACATAACAATTCCACTTATTTTGTTACCACCAATGCTAAGAAGGCCATTTATACTATACTTATCTGCCATTGATAATGTGCTTAGGGTAATTTTAACTCAACACGATGAAAATGGGAAAGAACACACCATTTACTATCTAATCCATACACTGGTAGCATATCAACATAACTATACACTAATAGAAAAAGTTTGTTTAGATATGATATTTTTAGCCTAGAAGCTCTATCATTACATGCTTAACAATAAGACCATAGTCATTGCCAAAGTAGATCCACTCAAGTATCTACTATAAAAAATAGCTTTATAGGGATGCATCGATAAATAGATAATGATTTTGAGTGAGTTTGAGATTGAGTAGGTCAATTAGAAGTCCATAAAGGAACAAGTACTTATAGATCCTATTGCTAAATCTCCCATTTTTGATACTAAACTACTCACTTTTGCATTCCCAAACAAGTGACTCATGACTATAATAGAAACACCTCCTAATGAGAAACACTAGAATATATATTTTTATGGGTTATTAACATCTCATGGATAAAGAATAATCCAATTATTTATTACACCACATGGGGATCTCATTCCCAAATCATTTTGTATCAACTTTCCTTGTAATAATAACATAGATAAATACAAAGCACTCATTATAGGTCTGCTAATCAATATAATGGAACATTCAACGTCTCTTAGTTGATGGTTATTCTTAGTTAATCAATAATTAGGTTAAATACCAATTCTAAACCAAAGATATGATAAATTGGTACCATATAGGGCCATGGTGGACACTCTTAAGAAATATATTTCCCACATTCATTTTTAACACATCATGAGCCAATAATAGGATAACATATTCCATGACTACCATTGGTTCTTTGATCCACATCACAGATAAGGAAAAAGACTATAAATTACTTATTAAACATCTTCTACTGCCCACTCATGAACCTTAGACCATTGTAATGATCTATGATATTATTGCTCCTAGTTATATTTGGTATTAAAACTTATATAACTACCCTCATAACCAAGTTATTCCACCTAACCTTTCACATAAACATCAAAAATATTTCACACACCAAGCCTCACAATATACCATAATTATCCCAACCATTTAATTTATAATCTTTGATGTAACTTTGATTAATTTTTTGAGTTCATAAGAAGCTATATTAACATTGAGGGAAGATCATGAAGGATTTTGTGGATCCCACATCAATGGGGCCATCCTTGTCAAAAATCTCCTACATACTAGTTATTATTTTCCAAACATAGAAGTAGATATAATTGCTTATATAAAAAGATGTATCAAATGTTGGAGGCATGCAAATTTGATTCATGCTTCATCTAGAACACTCAAACTGATGACTACACCATGGCCATTTTTAATGTGGTGAATCAATCTTGTTGGGGATATTAACCCTACCTCCTCTAATGGACATAAGCATATCATTATCACCACTACATACTTCACTAAGTGGGTTTAAGATATAAAACTCATGTGAATAGAAAATATTTCCAAATTCATCTTTAACCATCTCATCTACAATTATGATATCCTATCTAACATTATATTGATAATAGTAGATCGTTTAATAACAAGGATGTCAAATCACTTTGTGTTGAGTTTAACATTACTAAACACTTTTCCACTTCATATTACCCATAAGGTAATGGCCAATTAGAGGTATATAACAAGACCATTATTAATATTCTTAAGAATATTGTTAGTGATACTAGTTCTAATTAGAACTTGTAGATCTTATATGCCCTATGGGCTTATCATAATAATTACCATACTCCAACAAAAGCCACACCATATTCCCTTATATATGACATTGAGTCCATTATTCCCATTAATGTTTAGTTACCTTCTCTATGTATCTCATTTAATCACATCTCAGATGATTAGGATTATAGAGGTGCTTACCTATAAGAGTTAAACTTACAAGATGAAAAATGTATCGATGCTATGAACAATCTTCAATCATATTAGAAATAACTACTTGGTCAAGATAATAGGAATGTCAAGCACATAGAGTTTGAGCTTAATGATCTTTTACTTAAATAAAACCAAAAGAACACCATGGCTAAGAAGAAGAAAGATAAGTTCAAGCCTAATTAGATAGGCCCTTATGTCATTGTTGTTAATTATGGATTTGGATCTTACATGTTAGCTACACTGAAAGGAGATGAACTTGATGAGTCCATGAACATAATACATCTCAATAATTATCTCACATAAGAGACTCAAGGTATTGTTTATGAGGATCATTTACATTATACCATAATATCCCATTCCTTGTACCATATTGTATATCATTCCTTACATACCTTCCCTATTGAATGGAGTTGTTTTACACTTCATTCCCCACCCTTTTTGACCTTGGCTCTGATCAATTGGTTCTTTTTTAATATTCAATGAGGGTATTTATACAAAGTTTTAGTATTTGATTCTATATTCACAAAGTGATAGTATCTTAAGATAATATGAAAGTGGTTAGGCAATTGCACTCTTAATTATTATCATGTTGTATCTCATTCCTAGTGATACTAATTATAATCACCTTTGGTAAAATTAGTATCATTAACCCATGCCATTATTTCCTAATTATAACTACTTATGGAAAAATTAGGAGCAACACCTTTACCAGGCACTAATGCATCACCTCGCCATCATTGTGATCTATTATGCCATTTGCCTAATTTATGAACTTGATGCTACCTAGTTAGATAATATATTGTAAGGTAGAACTAAAATGAATTGAGGTCCTAACAATCCTATGTAGGAATCAATTTGATTCACGTTGAGGTTAGCTCAGTCACCTCTTTTACCACAATCTCATCATTTTATGAATAATTTCAGTTTGAATGCTCTTGTCATTTTGAAGCATTTTTAAGCCATGCTCTTGGAATTTTATGAGTTGGACCATTTTGTATCTCATAATACTCAATTGAGTTAAGATCCTTATAAAATTCCAAAAACATTTAAAATTGTCAAAAATCACAAAATCATGAAAACTGGCTTAGAATTTACATGCAAAATATAAAATTGTCCAAATTCTTAGGGGATGGGCCATTTAGTTTGTTAAATTTATTTCTAGACCAACTTGATATTTTTTCTCACATTTTTAGAAGAAATACATTTACCTAACGTCCACATAGACTATGCAAGGAACACTTAGATACATGGGGTATCCCTAGTTAGCTATGCCACACCTGTATTTATTTTTCAATCACTTCATTACTTTAAGGATTCATGGACTCCTAGCTATTTCACAATTAACCACTTGTACTATAGTTTACCCATTCTTATTGTCCTTATTCAAATGTTCTCACCATTTTATGAGTTTATACTATGAGCATTGTGCATTCAAATTTGATGCACTAATGATCACTTGGATTGTCTTACACTCTCATTATTTAATGAGTTATTTACACTCACCTTTTTCAATATCATTTTAGTTCTAAACCTTATATGTAGTAGACACTATGAATTCCTAATTTTTTTCATTATTAGATACTCATCCCTTGCCTTTTAGTGTGCTTTTATCCTAAACCATACTCTCATGCTCATAATATTTGTTTGTGTTGATGATTTCATGATTGTGAGTGTCATCCATCTAATTTTATATGCATTTTCCATTTTGTGAGACTTGTTGATGCTTAAAATTGCATTGCTTCCAACATCAACATGGGAAGTTTCAGGAATGTGGGACTTATGACCTAAAATGATCTCCAGATTTTAAAGAAGCTGGCTCTTATTTATCTCAAATGTATTGTGGGAAAAAGGGATAAAAATTAAATGGAATCACCAATGTAATGAAATCAAATTTAACTATGGCGATGTGCCTGAGTATGATTCATTCCTTAATACTAATCACAGTGAAGCTCTCTTTAGGATTCAATTACATTAAAGAGCAAATAATGCATGATCAATGTAAAAGATGAAAAAAATAGAATTAAAGGCTCACAACTTAGATGATTTTACAATAACATAAAAAATATCAACAAAGGCACAAAACTCAGTATTATTAATTTTCTATTCACATAAAAGGCATTGATACATGCAGAGTCACCAGTTTTCTTAATTCAGAAAGTTTCTATAACTATTCATGTATCAGTGCCTTTTATGTGACTAGAAAATTAATAAGAAGACTGAGTTCTATGCCTTTGCTGATATTTTATATGTTATTTCAAAATCATCTAGTTTGTGAGCCTTTGATTCTATTTTTTTCATCTTTTACATTGATCATGCATTGTTTTCTCTTTAATGTAATTGAATCCTAAAGATAGTTTCATTGTGCTTAGTATTAAGGAAGGAATCATACTCAGGAGCATTTCCATAGTTAAATTTTCTTTCATTGCATTGATGATTCCATTTAATTTTTATCCCTTTTTCCCACAATACATTTGAGATAAAGAAGAGCCAACTTCTTTAAAATTTGGAGGTCATTTCAGGTTGCATGTCTTACATTCCTAAAACTTCCCATGTTGGTGTTGGAAATAGTGCAATTTTAAGCACCAACAAGACCATTACCATATTCATATACATGATAATCATGTTTTTCTAAATCATTCGTTTTCTTCTATCACATATACTGGGAGAACTACATTTGGCTTGAAGTTCATATTGAATCTTGTGTCCATGGAACTATGTAGATAGCATCTACTTGCCTAGTGCATCTAGATATAACTCGATTACACCTTCCTTTTATTTTATTCCACCCATTTTGTTAATTTGTGTCATTATTCCTTATAGCCTAGAGGCAAAATTATTAGTCTTTTATTCTTGCATTGTTATATCTATGTTATTTCTGTCTAATTTAGGGGTCACCCTATCACCAAGAGTAACACCTCTATTACACATGCATAAATAATTTGTATTATGTTTTTAATAACATTGTGATTAACCATTGTTTTTATTTTGCCTTTGTTTGTTTAAAATAGTTTGATTATAAAACTCTTCTTTTATTTATATTATTTACTTTTTTCTTTGTGTTGTTTTATTTATTTTTGACCATGTTTATTTTCATTTATTGGTGTTTTGTTTTTTGTTTTTTGTTTTTTTTTAAATTCCCCCTTTTCCTTTTTATTTATCAAATTCCATAGGATTATTACACTTTATTTACACTTGAGTATTGATTACCCATTTCTTGTACTTAGTTATGAATTAGTGTATGTTCTTAGACTTAGTTTATTACATTATATTCATTTGGGATTTTATTTTTCATATCTTATGCTTAAGTGATTTTTAATTACATTTAAGATGATTTTTCCATGATTTGGATACATATTTTTGTTATAGTTGTATATAATTATGATATATAATATCTAAAGCTACATCAAAAATTAGTTCATTGGACCTTACAAGCAATGGTGCCAAGATAATTCTCATGGTTCACACTTGTAAAAAATCCTTAACCCACCAAAATACTACCCAAATGTAGAGTAATTAAATAACAATTGAATTATAATTCTTGCTAGTTTAGATGTGCATCTCCATACTAGCTAGTAGCCAAAATTCATGTTTATCCTCTGTGTCGAGTTACTATTACTCCATGAGTATGAATTCAGTACATAAACCCATTTTATTGATCTAACCTTCTATGGAAAATATGAATTATATCATGATTCCATCCACCCTATTAGGGCAAACCATTGTTTCAATGATTATAACTTGGTCAAATAATTTTTTTCTATCTTTTCACCTTACTGGGGCATTTTCATTATTATGATGATTATAACCACCTTTGGGAAAATCATTCTTTTCATCTTCCATAATATGGCCTCTCAATATCCCACTAATAATAATCACCTTTAGGGAAATTACTATTTCCACCCCTATTACCTATTATTTTACTATTTTGGGGAAAATATAAGTTTAATTTCATAAATAGTAAAGGGGTATGGATTTGATCAATTAATTACTAAAAATAGAAAATAAGGGGATAGAGAGTGAACTTATCTAATTTATGGATTGAGATAGAGTATTTTGGAACTACAAATTACTAAGCTAACTAGGCAAACTATCAAAAATATGACCTAGAAGTCTATTTTCTACTTAGATAATAGCACCAAAAACTGGACAGTTAGAGGTCCATCACTATAGTCCTATTTTTGGTGTTATTACTTCTTTTAATATTTTTGGGTTCTTTTCTAATACTTTAGGAGGCTCTATGTCTAGAACCTCAAGTCTTGATTATTTGTAAAGCTTTGTGTGCAACTGATTGTATCCTTTAGGGTCCTAGTTCCTCTTTAGGCTTTACAAGTGGTCTTATATTAGATATAAAAAGGGGTTAGTGTGTGTTATTTAATAAATTTATGATCGCACCCCATGTGTGGGTATGCTGCCTATATACCAATACTCTGAGGAGGGATTAAGGCCAATGTAGTTCTCCCAAATTAAATATGTATTATGCAATCCTTTATATGCAATGCAATTATTATATGAATCCAGGATAGATTGAGATGACTCATGACTTGTGTATGAGATTTATTAGGCTATAAATAGAATTAGTTGGTTATATGTAGAGAATTAGAATATTTGTTTGAGTGTGCTTAGTGTATTTCTAGCTTGTGCCTTTTGAATGATTGCCAACCCTTCTAAATGCCCCTTAAATAAGATTTTATAGGCAAAATGATGATCCTAGGTTAGATGAATTAATTTTAGGAAAACAATAAAAAAATATAAGGATCTATGGAAATTTAACAATTTAAAGCTAAGAGTGACTTGGGCAATAGCATTGGGAAATGGACACCCTAGGGTCCAACACTATAGTCCAACTTGTGGTACTATTGTCCAAGGGAACATGGAACTTAGGGGATAGGTATGTGCCTAGGAGAGGAGTTTGGGGTAGTTGGGGATAATTTTTGAAGGCTTAAAGTGACTAGGAAGTAGTGAAAATATGCCTAGTGGGTTATACAAGTAAGTAGGAAAGAGTTATGGTTTTGATGTCATAAGTCATGCTCAAGTTGTAAAAATTGCATTTTTAAGTGATTACATTTCCTCCCTCTTTATTATAATTGTGTATCTAAGACAAATACTAGGATAAAGAATAAAACTAGAAGCGTACCTAAAGTTACCTATGAGGCCAACCACAAGAAGCTATGTGATGTTAGATTCGTGCATAATGATAGCATGTTGTATTGTGTGAGTCTACAAAAAAGGAAAGTGAAAGTAGATCAGTTATTACTAGATACACTATATCTAAAATAATAATGTATAAAGATATGTAAAGAGAGAGAAATGAAAATAAAGGAATGAATATACCTCACCAGGCATGTGAACCAATAGAAACCCTATTATGTTATTGGGTTGTGTTGAGTGATGCTACATGAATAATGAACCAAGAGTTATATTGATGGATGAGATAAGTGATCCATCCCATAGAAGGTGGTTTAAGAATGCAATGTTAGGCCCTTTAGCTCTATCATCACCAAATATTTGAATTTAATGAATCATGTATGTGTTAATCAATGTCTAGATTGTGTGTCTAATCCCTCTAAATAGGTGCCTCAAGAATACAAAAGGTTAGCTAGACCCTTGGGTCCATCATTGCTTCATGATGTGAAGCTAAATATAAAAATACCAATATAAGATGAATGTCATATGAGATGGCTCAAAAATCCCATGAACGTGATATAATTTGGCAATGTTGGTGTGGATAGCCAAATGTAACTAAAAACTAGGCCAATGTTGGCCACTTTAAAAGATGGAGATTGAAACTCATATAAAAATCCCCTCTAAAACTAGAATCAACTTGAGAACTCGGGCACTTAGGAATCAAACTCATATGAAAATTTACTTGAAAGTGGTGCCAACCACCTACAGATGGATTAAGGCATGCAACAACTAAGAATATGCAAGAAAATGTAATAAACTTGGAAAAGAGAAGGCCCATGTGTCATACACATTGCTCCCAATAACTAGTGTCTAGAACATAGATTCTAAACTAAAATTTGTATAACTACCATGTCTAAACTATAAGTGGAAACATCATGTTGTAGATGATTCCCCTTATATATATATATATATATATATATATATATATATTCTCTAAGCAAAAAATTACTGAAATTTGATAGATTATGGACTATAATATTATGGTAAAACTGTGATTAAACGCACCCCTCTACCTAATTATAGAAAAATAAGAAATTTTATTGTTTAGATATTAGCACCATAAACTAGACACTTTGGGGTCTAATGTTATATTCCCATTTTTGGCACTATTATCCAGAGCCAAAACTAAAAATTAGACTATGTTTTCTACCATCTACCTAATCTAGCCTACTTGTACTAAATTCCAGAATCTGTACTAAACTAATGTGAAACTATGTTTTTTTTACCGATAGAAGCTCTGATCTCTGTGAGAAAACCCTTGTTTATTTCCCCCTATTTTGAGGGTAGGAATGAAGACCCTGCAATGACTACCCGACTACCCTGAAAATAAGTAGCTCTACAAGTGTGTTAAGATGAAAAACTATTTGATATAGCATTTTTATTCATGATTTCAAGATATATCAAAAGTTATAATGAGACATTATTAGATCTACAAGGGTATGCCTAGACAAATATAACAATGCAATATCATGTGTATAAGAGAAATATGGAATGCAAGATGTTAGTTGTTAGTAATATGGAGGGATGGAGTAGGATGTCCATCATGACATCCAAGAAATAAGGTAAATGCATGATTGGAATCATGGAATTGCACATAAAGAGAAATTATTAAGGAAACAATCATATAAAGAAATAAGAAATAAACACACAAGGGTGACCAAGGGGCCAAATAAACACACAAGGAATATAAAGCATTTTCAAATGCCACATACACACACAAAAGGAACAAGCAAAGATTCACACAAGGGCCAAAAACAAATAGAAAGCCACACACAAAGAAGATTGGAAAATGTCCAAATGCACACACATATAGATAGGAGTAAAGGACATTTTGAAAATGTCCTAAAATGCAAATAGGAAGCAAATAGGAACTAGAAAATGAAAACACATCTATCTAATCAAAATGAAGAATGGAAGCATGTAAATTACTAGAAGAAGTAA
The DNA here is from genome assembly GCA_037957365.1 of Torreya grandis. Taxonomy (NCBI): domain Eukaryota; kingdom Viridiplantae; phylum Streptophyta; class Pinopsida; order Cupressales; family Taxaceae; genus Torreya; species Torreya grandis. The sequence continues at coordinate 1,752,967 of JARHVA010003354.1, read as the reverse complement.
ACATGTATCTAACGACAAAAATAAAGAAGAAAGAGTATACAAGATATTTAATACAAGACTAATGTATATGCTATGAAATACACAAGTGTGATAAATTCCAATGGATGTCAATTTAATATCTATGTAAGTAAATAACATACTACAACAAGACGTCTAAAGTGTGTAGTGTAAGAATGACATAACCTAGATGGTGTATTCATGTAGAGTTGCCCCCAGTGGGTAGATATATTGATATGTAGCTAGAATGTAGATGTAAGACACCCTTTTGATGAGTGGAATAAAGTGATCAAGGATCTAGATGCACTGCACACACTTAAAATAAGAACAAGTGAAGCCTAGTAATATAGATAAATCAACAAAAAAGTAGCATAGAATAGCATAATGTAAGTCTATCATAGTGTTTTAGTAATGTAAGAACATAGATGATGCATAAAATTGACATATTTTTGTATATGTATGTATGTATGTATGTATATATATATATATATATATATATATATATAAAGTTTGTATTATTTTTATATTTTTTGAATAAGCTATGTACAATCATGCAAAGAAGACTATATACAAGCAATACGATAAAGGAAAGTATATATAAACATAAAATCATAAAATAATAGATATTAAGCTAGGGGTGGGGAAGGATCTTGAGATGGAGGCTTCTATGGAAAAAATGGAAGAGTGGATTACAACCATCATAAAATGCATCAAGAACATCATCATTAGTATCATCATAAGCTAGAAATGCTATGTTCATGTTGTCATCAACTTAAAGATGAACTAAAAGTTGTTCTAGTGGTGGAGATGTTATTGTTGTTCTTGGTCATGTAGTCTTGTTGGTGAGTGATTTCATTAGAAGTGGTGTTAGTGTTGTTGGTGGAGCTATGATTTGAATAATGCCCTAATTTTTTTGTTTATCTAATCATTATTGTAAAGATGGACATGAGTCAGTATCATGGCTAGTGATCTTATGAAAAAGGAAAAATGGCTTACCTTCCTTTTGTGATAATCTATTGATAGATCTATGTCATAATGTAGGAAGCTTGATTAATTTATGATCAAGTAACATCTGTAGTAAAATCCATGGTTGATGTGGTATACTACCCACCTAGATCTGAATGACTATCCTTTTTATTGTAGAAGTGACGATGTTAACTTTAGGATGCTTAATAAGTGCACTAGAATCATATTCATATTCTCTTGGGCTAGTTGGTGTAAATTTTAATCCACATATATAATCATCTATGAGTGTGGGTGTTGTATCATCATCATCATCATCATCATCATCATCATCATCATCATCATCTAAGGTAGCCTAGGAATATGTATCAACATTGTGCATGTAAGATAACTCTGAATTTACCACAAGGGGTAACTATAATACATAATTCTTAATAACTTTAGTAAGAGAAGGTGATGATACTAGGAGAGTGTCTATATTAATCTGAAGGGTTGTATCCATGAGAGCAATTGGCACTACTAGAATTGCTATTGGTGATGGTGTAAGTATAGCAAGTGTTTTTTCTATAACTGTTGGAGTGACTAGAGATATTATAATTGGTTGAGAAGCTAGAGTTTGTGAAACATGAGATGTGTTGGTTTCTCCCACCTCATATGTATGTATTTTTTATAGAGGAATATGATGAGGTGGTGACTTCAAAGTAAGAGAAGGTGTTCCATCTAGCAAAATAGTGAAATATTACTATGTAACTTGATAGTATCTGAATGGTTGATTATCTACTAGACATGTGTAGAGATATCCATAATGAATGAACTTGAAACATCGATGTAGAGTAGAAGGAACATCTTGCATAGTGTGTATCCATGGTCATCCAAGTAAAATATTATAATGGAGAGGACCATGCATAAACTAAAATAGGGTAGTAAGGGTTTTTGGCCCTACTATGATATCCAATGAAATGGTACCTGATGTTTGTCATGGTATATCATCAAACCCTTTAATGTTATTATATGATTTTTTCATGGATGCCATATATACACCCATAATTGATAAGAATGTGATATTGCATATATTTATTTTGGCACCATTATCAATTAGAAATCTCTTTATTACACTAGTTTTAATTTGAATGTGTAAGAATAGTGGTAAATTTTGATCAATAACTATCTGAGATGGTATGTCATCTTTATTGAAATAAATGAGATCTTTGATAATTTTTAGTGTATTAACCATGAATGCAAAATAAGTAGGCTTAGATTTAGCTATCATGGAAGTCTGAGTGAGTGCCTAATAAAAAATGTCCTTAAACACATTAGCTTTTTAGAGCAATTCTAAAATTAAATTTTTGGCTGGAGTATTACACAACTGATCCACAATATCATATGTCTTGGTTGTATATGATTGTGTAATAGGCCTAGGTTAGGGATGAGATGGAATAAGTAGATTGTGGGGTTCTTAAGTGGGTGGAGGAGGGATAATGACACATCAATTAAAATCTCTAACCACATTATCGATTATCTATATAGGATTAGTAGTGTGTGTGGGAGGACAGCATAGATAATCGATAGGGTGGGGAAATGGGATAATGTTAGGTTGAGTAACAGCTCAAATTGTATTGTCCACAATTTGTATAGGATTAGTAATATGTGCAAGAGGAGAGCATAGATAATTGACAAGGCAGGGAGGTGTAGGGATGAAGGGTGCTAGTTGGTATCTCTAGTGATGGGTACTAACTTGTGTGATGGTGAAATAAACCATGCAATAGTAGTCATTATGGAAGATGGGTTCCATGAGAGATGGGGAAAGAAGTGTCTTAAAATATGTAATAATATATTGTTAAATATCATTCCATACTATAAAAAGCAAACATGCAAATCAAAGAATGAAACTTTGATCTAACATGTGATAAACATCATCATTCATGTACATGATAGGGCCTATTATAGTTTCCTTGTTATTTGTAATAAATGTAAGAAAAATTTGGAAATAAGTATCATTTTTGCAATTTGTTTATGTATGTAAGGTGATACCTCAAGATGCAATACGACCTAGTGTATTCACCTATAAAATTTTTTGGGATATTATTTGCATAATAATATGAAATTTTAAATGCAAAAATGATTTTTTGATTTTAATATTCAATCAAAATTTGCATAAAATAAGAGGAATATTCTAGAAAATTACTAGAAATTAAGTGATGTAACTAGGGTTTGAAATGACTTTTTTTTAAATCAATGCAATAATTTGAAAATTTTACTTATAATTAGTATATTTGACTTGAAATATATTCAAAAAAATCTAAAAATATTTATAAAATTTACATAATATTTTTCCTAGTGGTTTGGAAGTGGTTTTGTGAAAAAAAGACCTAGTATGTGGAAACTAGGGTTTGAGTGAATTATTGAAAATATTACACTTAGATTTTTAGTTCAATAATTTTTAAATTCTATAAAAATTATAAAAATATGGAAAAAAAATAAAAAATAAATAGCCTTAAGGTTTCTAGGTTTTTTGTGTGAAGATTCGAAGTAAGTTGTGTTCACCAAATGTTTTACTATGTTTGGGAAACTATAGGTTTAATTTCCTAAATAGTAAATGGGTATATATTTGATCAATAAGTTAGTAAAAATATCAAACAAGGGGATAGAGATTTAGCTTATCTTATTTTTAGACTAAGATGGAGGATTTTAGAACTGTAAATTATTGAGATGATTGGGTAGACCATCAAAAATAAGACCCAAAAGTATATTTTATACCTAGATAGTAGCACCAAAAAACTAGACACTTGGAGGTCCAGTGCTATAGTCCTATTTTTGGAACTATAGTCCCTATGATTTTCATCTTTTGAGCTTTCTAGGTTATGTTTTCATACTTTAAGGGGATCTATGTATGGAATCTCAGGTCTGAATCATCTGTGAAGCTCTTTGTGAAATTAATTCTATCCTTTAGTGTCTTAGTTCCTCTTTAGGCTTGATAAGTGATCTTGAATCAGTCGGAAAAAGGGGTTAGTGTGTCTTATACACTAAATGTATGATCACACCTCATGTGGGGGAATGCTACCTACATACCAATACTTTGAGGAGGGATCAAGGCCAATGTAGTTTTCCAAAATTGAATATGTATTGTGTAATCTTGTGTATGTAATGCAAGTATTATAAAAATCTAGGCAAGCTTAAGATGAATCATGACTTGTGTGGGAGCTTTAGTAGGTTGGAAATAGGAGTGGTTGGTTGTATGTAGAAAATAAAAAGAAAAATGATTGAGTGTGCTTAGTGTATTTATAGTTTGTGCCTTTTGAATGATTGACAACCCTTCTAAATGACCCTTGAATAGGATTTTATAGGGAAAGTAATGATCTTAGGTTAGATGAATTTGTTTTAGGTTGATAGGGAAAATGATAAGGATCTAGGGAAATTTTATTATTTGAGGCTAAGAGTGACTTTGACAATAGCGCTAGGAAGTAGACACCCTAGGGTCCAGTGCTATAGTCTAACTTATTGCACTATTGTCCAAGGGGATAAGGACCTTAGGGGATAAGTTTGTTCCTAAGAGATGAGTCTGAGGTAGCTAGGGTTGATTCAAGAAGGTTCAGGTGACTGAGAAGCAATGAAAACATGCCTAGTGGGTTATGTAAGTAAGTACGAAAGACCTATGGTTTTGATGTCACAAGTCATGCTCAAGTTGTACAAATTGCATTGTTATCTGATTACACTGATAGGTCACATTATTTCCTTCTTTTTGAGGGAACATTCACCAACCTTATTTTCCACTTTCTCCCTCGAAGGGGCATCAAAAGCTCATCCATCACCTTCTAGGATATTTTCCAAGGTAGTAATGACTTTTTTAGTATGCCTGTATCTTATAATGCCTTCCCAAATAGAGGAAAATAGTAGACACCCCATTTTGGCCATATTTATGTTCAAATCAGATTTCAAATTGATTTCTACCAAATAGTTCATGAATGTCCCAATTTCATTCACACATAAAACACTAGTTCTCATAATAAAGTTGAGGGATCCCTATTTGGTGTATTATCATTTACACAATAGTAACCTCTCATATATTCATTTTTAGTCAACTTATGATTTAACAAATTGATAGTTTGGCCTTTACATCCATTAAGTAGGTCACTTGAACAATTCCTAAAGTAAAAAAATGCTAACCAAAATGAATTAACTAAAAAAAAAAAAATTAAATACTTAAGTGAAATTTTGATGTGCAATTATTGAAATATATATTTTTTAAATTAAATTATAATAAAATTTAGGTCATGATGATGTCATCATTTTCAAAGTCAAGGAATTGAAAATATCTCCCTAAAATCTTTAGATTTATAAATGGAGAGCCATGATTAATAAATTGGATCTCTATCCCAAATATTAATTTTTTCCCCCCATTAACTCAACTATGGTTAGTCTAAACTCAACCATGGTTAAGTCTAACCTAACTACACTTGGGTTAGAGTTAGTTTGGAAAGCTATGAATATAAGGCTTTACCCATTATTCAAAAAGCTTTTTTTATTTAAGGTTATTATGCTAAAATACCTTCCAAAATCTATTTTAGTGTAATGCTATGATGTTCATTTATTAATAGATCCAATCCAATCCAAATCCAAATCCAAACCCAACATTTCCAAGGTGATAAGGAGAGATGATGTAAATAGTGCCATTGTAAAAGATTATTTGATCACATAACTGAGCACTGTTAGTGTAGGTTTTTATTTTTCCCTATTATTTAATTAGGGAAATTATATATTTGTGCATACATGGAGTTTTCCTACATTCATGGGATAGGCTAGCTTATGTGAAGATGTGTGTTATAGATGTGTCATAGGTGTCATAATAATGTCATAAGTAACTCCCTTGACCAGCTATTCCAGGTATGGGAGTTACTTCTCTATTCTTAGCACCTTGTCACCACCTTTCATGGAGGAGTTACAGTCTATTCTTGGGGTGCTTTGACCACCTTTGTGGAGGAGTTAATTTGTGCTATCCTATATGTATTCTTCACTTTGGCCATCTTATATTAATCAGATATTGGGTTTTCTCCTTGTCTTGTGCAATTTATCTTCTTGTATAATTTCAAATTACTTTAGCATCTATGTGGTGTGCACTTGCTTCATCTTGTGTGATCACATCTCCATTGCATTTGCATTATCTAGATTTTGGCAAAAAATTTGATATGGTATCAGAGCCACCCTGGTAATCGTGTGTCTGGTTATGCTATTAGTTTATTTAGAAATTCTTACTTTGCTTCCTTAGTAATTTTTTTGTTTAACTCCATTGCATTTGAGAGTTTTGGTAGAGTTTTTTGAAAACTCATGCAAATCCATATGAAAACTTGTTAAAAAAATTTACTTTTGAGTTGAAATTTGCCAAGACATCTTGTATAAATCTGTTGTGGCTTCAACAAGGCAGTGGAATTCCTTTTTTTTGCCATTCTACAGGAAAAAAAATATCTGGACATCTGGTTTCTACTCTTAGATGTCACTTTTAGCTTGGGGTAGCTCTCCAAGAAGTGCTTCTACATGTGGAGGTCCATGTGAGGCATCTAGTAGGGTGAGATATGTGTGGAGCAGGACTCTAGCAAGGCAAAATGCAACTGTAAGGCATCTAGCATGCAAGTGCACAGTGAGGTAGTGATAAACACTACCTATTGTGCATTGAAGTTGAAACATGGTCTCTTCCCTGCTATGCATTGAAACTTCAACTTGTCTCTTCTCTTCTCTGCTATTATTTGTTGAGAGGTCTACAAATTCATTTTCTTTTTTTTGCCTAGCAAAATCAGAGCTATTTTTCTTGTAAATGGCGCCCTTTCCTTGCTTGGCATCCCATGTGGGCCCTTAGACACTTGGCATCCATCAAATTGTCTTTTGCTTTTTTTTAGTTAAAAATTGACTTGTCAAAAAAAATCAGTTAATTTGATTAAATATTAAGTTTTTTAGACAATTTGATAATTTGGGAGTTTAGATTTAAACTTGTATCTTCGCCTGTCGAAGACGAAGGGTGAGGCTCAAGTTGGTAAGAGGCCAATTACCCCTCACAAAGACCTCCTTTGGATTCCTCACTCTGTGCCAAATCCAATGAGTGGTTGGAAGGCCACTTTCTCTCTCAAAATAGGCATTTTTAAAATGTTTTAGTGTTATGTTTTGCCAAAACACTAGTTTACAGAAAATTGAATCTTTAATATCTTGCAAATGATAGCTCAGATTTGGGTGCCATTTTTTTAAAAAGTGTTTTTATTTTAATACTCCATAGTTTAGGCTTGTTATTTTTTAAAAATGCACTAGTTTATAAAGTTCCTAAAATTTGGGTCTCTCGAGACGCATTTTCGGTTGAGTCCGACGTCTTGTTTGCTTAAAGTCTTGCACTTATTACTCTAAGATGCATTCTCAACTAATCCCAACATATTTTAATCATGCACTTGAATATTTAGGGTGGCTAAAAATTTTAGTGGGGTGTGATTACTTTTCACAACTTGCAAATCTTTGCTTTCATTCTCCTTTCTGCATAATTTCACAACTTTCAATCAACACAACTTCACCTAAATTCAGCTTAAAATGGATTATTTTCAACTTAAACCCCTAACACCCTTCAAATATCATGAATGGAAGGTTAAAATTTCAATCATTCTTAGAAGCAAAGGGTTGTATAGGATTACGATGGGTAGTGAAGTAGAACCCAACACTAATGCTTAAAAGGTCAAGTGGTATAACCGTAGTGATGAAGCCAATAGATTACTGAGCTTGTCCATGTCTCTAAAACTTATCTTCCATTTAGAAACCTCCAAGACTCCCAAAGACATATGGGACACCTTAGATCTCTTATTTGGAAAGCTTGATGAGATGAGAGGTCATGAGCTTGAAAATGAACTCATAAGTTTAAGTCCTAGCAACTTTGATACCCTACAGGACTTCTTCACTAAGTTTAAGGCCCTTAGATTGTAATTTAAATAATTTAGGATAGAGAAGAAAGATGATCAACTCATCCATTCTATTCTCACAAAGTTAGGCCCAAACTATTCAGTCTTTGTCTCCACTTTCCATGCCACAAAAAGTGCCCTTCACACTACATGGAAAATGCCTTCTTTGGATTCATTCATTATCGACTTGACTAGGGAGCAAGACAAGATAATTAAAATGGGCATAATTAATTCTTCTCAACCCCAAGCTTTGATAGCTGGAAATGGTAAGGATAAGACTTTAACAAAGGAGAAGAAGAAAAAGAACAAGGACTAGGAGAAGAAGAAAGAAAACAAAAATCTTGCCAAAAACAACACTGAGTCTTCATCTTCCAATGCTAAACCTAAGAAGGAGAAGGTTAAGTGTGCCTATTGTAAAAAGATAGGGCATGATGAACAGAAATGGATGAATAAATAAATAGATCACCTAACTCATCTTCTAGAGAAGCACAACATAGGTGTTCCTGAGTCCATCAAGCAAAATTCATCTACCCAAGATTCTACCAAGGCAAAAGGCAAGGGTAAGGAGAAAGAAAAGGGTAAGGCCCTTATAGCTACAACATATTCTACATATTCATGGGTCATTAACTTGGGTGCTTCTCACCACATGGGCTCTTCCCTAGTTGAGTTTTCATCTTTAGAGCCTTGTAGCATGACTTCAATTAGTTTGGATGATGACACATTAGTTTCCATTGTAGGGAGAGGGTCAATTGAAATGGAAGGAGGAACATTAAATAATGTTCTAAGTATTCCTTCTCTTTCAACCAATCTCCTATCAATGTACCAAATCACTCACATTGGTTGGGGCATGAGAGTTGAGTTTTCACCAGATTTAGTGGCTATCAGGGAATTGCATAGTGATACTACAGTGGCAGTGGGTAGGGTAGATCACCAAGCAAGGTTATACACCTTCTCACATTTTGCACCAGATTCTTCTCCAATGGCATTGCTGACTCATTTAGATGGAGTTAGAAAATTATGGCATGAGTGGTTTGGCCACCTTAACTATCGCTACCTTGAGCAACTTTGCAAACATGACATGGTCATTGGCTTGCCTTGTGTCTAATTCTCAAAAGGAATTTGCAAGGGGTGCTCCCTTGGGAAGCATCCCAAAGCAAAATTTAACAAAGGAAAATCTTGGAGGGCTTCACAAATTTTGGAGTCAGTCCACAGTGATGTATCAGGACCCTTTCCCAAACCATCTTTCATAAGGGCCAAGTACATCTTCACTATCATTGATGATTTCTCTAGGTACACTTGGATATATTTTCTCAAACAAAAGCTTAAGTGTTTGAAAAATTTCTAGATTTCAAGGCTCTTGTTGAGAAATAGAGTGAGAAATCCATCAAGATTCTTTGAAATGATAATAGAGGGGAGTATGTTAGTAACAAGTTTGAACAATTTTGCACCACAGAGGGGATTGATTTGTAGCATACAGTCACTTACAGTCCTTCACAAAATGGGGTTGTAAAATACAAAAATAGGTTCTTGAAAGAGATGGGTAGCTATATGATTCACTCCAAATCTTTAGCACCATAGTACTAGGCCAAAGCCATCAATTATGCTTGCTACATTCAAAACAGGGTTCCTCACAAAGCTTTGAAAGGGATAACACCCTTTGAAGCTTGGCATAAAAGGAAACATGATGTTGAGCACCTTAGGGTTTTTGGATCCCTAGTCATGGCCTACATTCTGATGAAGAAATGCAAAGCTATGGAATGTCAGTCCAAGCCTTACATCTTTGTATGATATGTAGATGGTATTAAGGGGTATCACCTTTTAGATCCAGTCACTCATGAGTTGTTCATCAAGAGAAGTGTCCACTTTTTGGAGAGCCCTAGAGACTCAAAACTTGACACTTCTTCTCCATCATCAGATATACTTCTTCATGATTATTCCTCATCAAATTTAGATCAACCAAAATAGGTTCTTAAGCTAGATACATCTTCTTCTCCAAGTTTAAACATAGAGGATAGTGATGCAAAGTCATCCACCTCTAGTCAGTCAGAGGATGAGGAGTTAACACCTGACTCACCCACTTTTGGGCCACTTTGGGCTAGACAGACACTTGAGAGTGCTGGCACTTGGGCAAGAGATCTCACAGATGATAGATGTACTAGGGGGGATTTTCAGAGAGATCCACATGCCTTCTTGGCTTCAGTTTTAGATCCATAGACTTTTTGAGAGGCATCAACGGTACCTGAGTGGGGTAGTGCTATGGAGGAAGAATGTTATTCCTTAATCAAAAATCACACTTTGGATTTGACTTCACTTCCTAAGGGAAGAAATATGGTTTGATGTAGGTGGATATATCAGACCAAGTTTGTAGTAGATGGGTCAGCTGATAAGTACAAGGCATGACTGTTTGCCAAGGGTTTCTCACAGGTGGTAGGCATTGACTACTCAGAGACCTTTGCACCCATTGTAAAGATGACTTCTATCCAAATCACCTTGGCTATTGACATAACACATAGTTGGGATGTGCACCAGATGGATGTGAAGATTGCCTTTCTTCATGGAGACCTAGATAAGGAGATCTACATAGAGCAGCTACCAAGATTTGTTTAGGATTCTTCCTTAGTATGTAGACTTAGGAAATCTATCTATGGCCTAAAATAGGCCCCTTGGGATTGGTATGCCAAGATGTATTCCTTCCTTCTCCTATGGGGTTTCAGTAGGTGCCATTCTGATCCCAATGTCTACTTATAATAGTAGGATGATTCGCTCCTAATTTTAGTTTTATATGTTTGTGACCTTTTGATCACTGAGAGTTCTTCATCGACTATTGTAGTGGTGAAGGCATCTTTCCATAATAGATTTGACATGACAGACTTGGGTTTGTTACACTACTTCCTTGGCATCAAGATCTCATAGTCAGATTCAGGGATTTCTCTTGGATAACCTAAGTATACTCTTAATTTATTGTCTCAGTTTCACGTGGCTGATTGCAAGCCATCTCTGACTCCTTTTCTATTAGGAGTCAAGCTTGAGGCTAACTTTTCATCACCATTGGCTGATTCCACTTGGTATCGACAACTTGTTGGCAGTCTCATCTACTTGACTCACCCCAGGCCTGACATATCATATATAGTGGGACTTGTCTCCAAATTTATGCAGGAACCTCATGAGCTGCATTGGAAAGTAACTAAGAGGATCTTGCATTACATATAGGGTTCACATAGATATGGGATTCATTACAGATTTGGCATAGAGGTTGACTTGGATGGATATATAGATTTAGACTGGGTTAGTGATTCACATACTTGCTAGTCCACTTCTAGTTACAGTTTCTCTCTAGGTTCTGGTCTAATCAGTTAGTCTAACAAGAAACAAAATGCTATTGCTATATCATCCATAGAGGCAAAGTACAGGGGAGTTTTTAATGCAACTACTCAGGCTATTTGGCTTCAGGGGATTCTTTTTGAGTTTGGCATTCCTATCAGGCAAGCCACCATCATTTATTATGACTAGAGTACCATTCAGATTTACAAGAATCTAGTTTAGCACTAGTGGACCAAGCACATAGAGATTCAGATGCATTTCATTCAAGAGCTTATTCATAGTTAGGTTATTGACTTAATCTTTTTCCAGTCTTTGGAGTAGGTTGCAGACATCTTCACCAAACCTTTCACTAAGAGCAAGTTCATTCATCTATGAGATCTTCTTGGGGTGTGGTCTACATCTAAAGTAGCATCATCTTCAGGGGGGCCTTCTAGCCTCTTCATTTATTTTATGTCTCTCTTTTGGGGGGGGGGATTTTTTCCTACAGGTTTTCTCCTTTTCTCTATCTTATGAGAGATTACATTTGCACATGGGTACCTCATCAGGCCTAGTTATCCAGACCCATTTAATATTTCCACACTCCCAACCTAAGCTACGCTTATGGGGGGTATTAGTGTAGGTTTTTATTTTTCCCTATTATTTAATTAGGGCAATTATATATTTGTGCATACATGGATTTTTCCTACATTCATGGGATAGGCTAGCTTATGTGGAGATGTGTGTCATAGATGTGTCATAGGTGTCATAACAATGTCATAATTAACTCCCTTGACTGGCTATTCTAGGTATGGGAGTTACTTCTCTATTCTTAGCACCTTGTCACCACCTTTCATGGAGGATTTATAGTCTATTCTTGGGGTGCTTTGACCACCTTTTGTGGAGGAGTTACTTCGTGCTCTCCTATATGTATTCTTCACTTTGGCCATTTATCTTAATCAGATATTGGGTTTTCTCCTATTTTGTCTTGTGTAATTTATCTTCTTATATAATTTCATATTGGTTTAGCATCTATGTGGTGTGAACTTGCTTCATCTCATGTGATCACGTCTCCATTTCATTCGCTTTATCTGGATTCTGGCAATAACTCTGATAAGCACATCCATCCATGGCCAACATACAACTCTTGCTCTTAAGGAAGGTAAATAATGGTTGTTTTGTCTTCTATTGATAGTTTTTTGTATTTCACTTTATTTTTGAGTGTCTAGGCTAGAGGTTTTAGTTTTATTATTGTTTTTTATTTGGTTTTAATCATACTAACATAATACTAATCTCCCCTCTTGGATTTCTATTGATCATAGAAATGATCCACTCAAATAGATAAATAAAATGGATAATTTTTTGATCTAAATTAGATCACAAATGGGAAAAATCTTACCATCTAATCCTTATATATATAAAACCATTAAAATTCATTGGAACATTATGGATGTGTGCTCAAAAATTAATATGTCTATCAATGTCACCTAGTCAGTTTTTATATAGGAGTTACATACAAATTATAACTTGGTCAAATAAAAATATAGTGCCACACATTTTTACATAAAGAGGATATATGTAATTCTTATCTCTATATCAAAAAAATTGATTTTAATTGGATGGAATTATTAAATCATATGTGTTTTATCTTATCTATACAATATGTAATGCATCATTATTTTTTCAAAAGAAAAGAATTGTTAAGTATTTATTGGGATTTAATTTTAAATATTTAATGGCCACTGAGTGGGATAAAATCTTATTTTTTGATGTATAAGGAATTAAAAATATATTTAATTCATTCAATTGTAAAACTTAAGCCATACATTGTTGTTCAAGTAATATATTCATTAATTTCAATAACTATCCTTGCAAGTGGATACGATTACAAATGATGACTTAAAATATATTTTTATTGGTGAACTCAAAAATAACATTAAAAATGATGTATGTATGTTTTATCTATTTAATGTATCTAATTATGCTATCATGATGGACAAGGAAGTATAAAAAATCCTAGCCAAAAAGATGTAGACATTCAATGGCATTAGATATCATAGCAATTTAGCACTATCATTTAGTTAGCCAGTTAGGTTGACACTTAATAAAATTAAAGGATAAATAGGAGAATGGTTATCTTTTAATTTTAATATCAAATATAGTTGAGAATATAAATGTACCAAAAATAAGTTTTTCTACAATTATTATGTCAATAATGAAGAAGAGAATGAATATGTAACCTTAGAGGTTGTCAAAAAGCTAGATGAGGAGCTAGAATATCCCAAACCAACTATCTCTTTCCATGAATTTTTAGTTATTATTGTCGCAAAATGTTTAATATAGATGGTTTACTAAAAAATAATATGGTCATGATGTTTATTTACTCTATATTTACTCATAACTTCATCAACAGTACAATGGCTATGCACTTGAACTATTTTATATATATCTAGGTCTAAAATTCTAGGTCATGACTTAATATAGTGGTATAGTTAGATGTTTAAATAAATTACATTCCATAAAAATTATCATGGGACACTAGTAACTATATTTCCATATTTTTTCCATTCCCATAGGTGGATCAGACATTGTGTTAGGAATCTAATGGTTCACTACTTTAGGAATGTTTGAGATGCATTTCTAATAGTTTTTTATTACTTTTCATTCAAAGTGTTGGATATTTTAACTAATAGAGTTTCATGAAAAGTATCCATATATGTTTATCTCTCATCATATTCAAAAAATACTTAACAAAGGTATATATGTGTTTTTGGAACAAGTATTTTCATTACAAGCACAACTATCAAAAGATCCCATATTTATAGATCTACAAAAATTTGTATATGGTAATTCATCAAAATTTTAATATGCCAAAAATATTTCTTCATAAATGAGAACATGATAATTTTATTCAATTATTACTAAGGATAAAACCACACAATGTCATAATTTATATGAAATCATGTGTGCAAAAGAGTAAGATAAGTAGGATAATATAAGAGATGTTGGACACACTTTTATCATTAATCAAAGTCAAAGTGATTACTCATCTCTATAGGTGATGTAATATAACAAGGATGAAAATTGGTGTATATTTATAGAATATAAAAAAATTAATGAGTACACCATCAAATATAATGATTTTCTAGATGAGTTAAATGGTGTTATATATTATTAAAAACTAGGTATTTTTCATAGTATAATCATATCAGAATTAGCTATGAGGGTTTTCATAAGATTACACTAAAAAAATAATGGCCATTATGTGCTTCTATTAATACATTTTTTACTAAAAAGGAACCATCTAAATTTTATATCTTAATGAAATCCATCTTTAAGACATTAATTTATAACTTTATCTTAGTGTCATTTGATGATATTTAATCTACGTTAAAATTGGGAGGAACATTTACATCATGTAAATTAGTTTAAATAAAATCTTAAATGACTTTAAATTTATTATAATCCATAAATTTTCACTTTTGGAGTCATGTAGGTGGAATCCTTTGATCACATCATCTTTCATAATATTTTCAAGCTCAAAACTCATAAGATAAAATGCACGGTAGGATGGAAACTACCTAAAATGCTCAAAAACTTATGGAGATTGTTAGGGATGATGAGTTACTATAAAATATTTTTGAATATGAAAGCATAGTATTAACACTCATATATTTATTTAATAATGAATATTTCCATTGGGTTTAAACATATACTAAGGAGTTTTATAGTATGGAAGAGATAATGTGCACAACTCCAGTTCTAATCAATATTAATTTTTATAAAACCTATTTTATTAAATGTGATGATTTAGGGTATGGTATAGATGCACTAATCATTAATTATGGATGAATCATTGTAATTTATGTTCTCTAAATAAAAGTCAAGATTTTATTATGATAAATTTATGAGAAGGAAATGGTGGTTATCCTTCATGTGGTCAAATAATGAAGGCCATATGTAATAAAAAGAACTTCAAGATAAATACAAATCATGAAAATATTAAATAATTATTTTAACTATATTTATCATTTGAATAACAATAAAAAATATTCATGAAGAGATCAAAATATAAATTTGACATAATCTACAACAAATAGAAGTAGTATATAGTGGTTATGCACTATCCATGAGGGATGTATATAGAAAAGAACTATTATATACTATGTCCATATTGTAGGTATATTTGGTGGATGAGTAAATGTCAATATGGAAGAATTACATAGATACCAATAAACTAATTTATAATATTAAACAATAGTTGAGCATGTTAGTTAATTTTGTATGGAAAGGTAACACTTTATGATACAAAGATAGGTTGAATTTATGCAAGAGCTACACCTCAAAATGTAATGTTATTTTAGAGCAAAATTCTTCTCTAGTGGCTAGAAAATTTATATTTTTGAAGGATTATGATAAAATCAGGTCATGTTAATTTTGGAAAGGTCTCAAAGGGGAAGTCCAAAAACTTATGGAAAAATGGAAGGTGTGTCAAAAAAATAATGGTGATAAAATTAAGTCCCTAGTTTTCAGAAACCCCTATCTAATATTAGTGAGAGATGGGAGGATGTTTTCATGTATTTATCATATAATATATACATTATGAGAAAAAATATCATCATTTTGGTCATGGATATACATATAAAATATCCCCATTTTTGTGCCTTAAAAAATCTGTGTGGAAAGTAGATTAACAAAAACATTTATTGATATAGTTCTGAAGTCACATTAGACCTAGATATCATATTAATTAATCATGACCCTAAATTTAGCAGTGTGTTTTCTAATAATTTATTTTCATGTTTCAAAAATAATTTGGCTCATAAATTTTATTATCATCCACAATTTGATGGGAAATCTAGGTTTCTAAATAAATGATTGAATAGTTATATCTATTAGCATGCCTTAGATAAAAATGAAAGATTAGTTCAATGGATACCACTAGAAAAATGATGGTATAATACTTATTTCCATAATTAATCTAAAATTTATTTATTTATTAAATTTAATGGGTACCATATATAATCAATCACTTAATATTTGAGGGTTGAAAAAATTGTTATATAATTCAAACAAAAAAATTAACACCAATAAGAGACACTCTCTAGTTTTAGAGAGAAATTACATATGGTGCAAAAATTCATTAAGAATTAAGATAAATATAAGGTTTTATTGAAATAAATTTACAATTTTAATATATTATTTTAATTATATTAGTGTAATAAATGTCCTTAAAATTAGAATAAGGATAACAAATTTTCACCTAAGTATTATGAACCTTATCAAGTCTTGCAAAATATTGTAAGTGTAGCATAGAATCTCAAGTTACCTCTATAAACACAAGATTGAAAAGAACATTAGTTATTGTTATTCATGAAATAAAACATGAAAAAAAATGAAACATAACATCCTCAGTGTCATCCCCAGATTGGGTAAGGTCTAAAAAATAAAAAATAGAAAATATAAGACAAACTGAAGATGATTATACATTCCAAGTAGATGTCACCTCATAATATATATGTAGATGTGTTGATCCTAGATTTTAATGCATGAGATATTTTAAAATGTCATAAATTCATGAGGATAACATCTCCCCTTAAAGACTTATGATTTGGATGAAGAATGGAAGAAATTTTAAAAAATTTGTTTGATTTATATAGAGTAAGTTTGCACTAGAAAATCTTGTGTATAATGGTAAATGAGCCTCTTATTTATAGAATTCTCAAAATAATTTCAACCATAAAATAATTATCAATATGTGTGGTTAGAATTTTGTCAAACTTGGAGAGTTTATTCCATTAATATTTGGGTTTGAGTTTTTAATAATTGTTCATGGGTTTCATTTTTGTTGATATTTTACTACATTTATGCAAATTATTGACAACTTTACATGTGATTTCATGATTATAGATATCTAAATCCAATTTCCATGTGAATGGAGTAATAATTTAATTAATAAATTAACTAAATAGTTAATTCCAAAATCTATGGAATTTCCCATTAGATTAATTAAAAAGGTCAATTAATGTAATGCAAAGTTATGTGATTTTTAAAAGTCAAATAACGATTCTAACTAATTAGTTAAAAATGTCACTTGCAGACTCATAATGTAACATGGGATAAATTAAAAATGGCTAATGATATGATACAATTCATTACCCCAATCAGTGATGTACCAATGTGTTTTAGATTTTTCATGTAAGATGCACAAATGAATTTGGATGTTTTAATGAATTCAAACATGATTTGTGTGTTATTGATATAAATTATTTTAATTATAATTTCAACATGAAAGTGATTAAAATAGAGTGTTTACATTTTTCCCTTGTTTTTAAAGGTTTTGTGAGATACTATATGAATCAATGACTTTTAAAATAATTAAAAAGTCATTAAAAATGATTTTATCATGATTGAATAATGATGTGTTCATGTTTTGTTGACTTTTGTTCAATTTTATGGAAAATGAGTTCACAAACATACCCCAAATAACATTTTATATTCCAAAGATTCATACTAAAAATTGGCCAAAAAAAAGATGGATGTATAGGTCCTTAAAAGGAGTGATGAAGTGAAAATAATAATAAATTAGCTCATGGATAAAGTTAAGCCACTTGATATAATGCATACACACTTTGATTAATAATAATTATAAAATTATTTTCCCTAGTAGGGTGATCTTAGGAATGCATCCCAAGATAATGAGTTGTATTATTTGACTTGCCCCAAATAAGATGAATTTTGGAAGGATTCATTAAAAGAAAAGTGGTGTGCTAAGATTAAATAATTTATCCCAAAGATGGTGGATGAAACATTTTTCCCCCAAAGTGATGACATTTTTGGATTGATTAAGTAATTGGTTGGAAAGCGTATCTCAATAATTTACCCTGTAGCATAGATTAATGTTGAGATGAAAGACATAAATCTATATGAGACAGTATAACAAATTTTTGAAGAACAAAGAAGCCACAAAAAAACTAGGCACATGAGGATGTAGAAATTATTAAAATAAGAATGATTGAATGAATGAAGAAATGATGAGTTAACATAATTTCATCAGTCCCAATTTACAAGTGTGGGATATTGATGAATAGAGTAAGAAAAATGGTAATGATAATAATGGTGGCTAAGTTGACCTCAAAAATGTGATTGAGTTCTACCTATAGTACAAATCAACCTTAGTCCATTATAATTCCCAATAGATGGGATAAAATGGTATGAGGAATGAAGGAGGATATAATGATAATATTAATGTTGAAAAATATCAAAGAGGAATGAAATGATTTGATTTAGTCAAAAATGACCAAAATGATTAGATTTGAGAATGGATGATTTTGAAAGGGGATAAGATACCAACAATGTGTGACATTATATATAATCCTTGAGAATTTTAATTTTAATGTATCACATAATGGTATGCACCATGATATAAAATACCATGATGTCCTGACCATGATATGCATAAGGACCAACCCCCAATCTAAGAGCTAAATAACATAACTGCACCATGATATATAAATATATAAGTGTTATTATTTTATTATGCCAATTGATCAACTAAATTACAATCATGTGTTTAATATCCCTATTTATTCATATGGAATGAGTCAAGGCACAACAATAAAATCAAATAAACAAGCAAAAAATAAAACACACACACACACACACAAACCTTAAAAGAAAAGTTATAGAAATCATCATGTCATTAATCATGTCAAAATTCACTTGTGAAGACTCAATGATAATGATATCTAGATGGTTCCCCCATGAAAGGTTTAATGTAATGAGAAGGAATGGGGATAATATATTCTAGAATAGGTTGCACACTTTGATTTTTCATAAATGGGATGAATGCTACAATATGGAACATATTTTACCCCAAAGAGGGTAGATTGTTTTCATTAGCCTAACCCCAAAAAAGGAATAATTGGGAGAATAGACACATCCCAATGACTGATAAAATTATTGGATCAATGACTAATCAAGTGATTGTGGACTAGATTTATGAAAAACCCAATGTTTTTTCATGTTGTGGCTTTATATCTCTCTTGGATATTTCAAACATTTTCAAATGTGTCAAATTTTATGGATTTATATATCTCATGAATATTTTAAGGCTTTTATAATTTTTAGGCATTTTTTATTATTTGAATTATTTTTAATGGTTTAAATATTTTAATGTTTTGATTCTTTTAACAAGTATAAACAAAATACACAAGGGGTTACTAAGAAATGGAAAACCTATTCTAGCACCAATATGTGGAATGATAATGAATGTACAAATGAAAAGGATAATATAGAATAAGAATGCATGATGATGGAAGGGACAAGGAAACCTAAATTACTATGTCACATGGGATACAATGCATCTATTCATCAAATTACCTATCAGATAATAGGTTAAAATGTCTCCTAAAATAGGTATCAATATTCATTCTACTTCTATAATAAGGTTAAAAATGGAAAAATAATGGACACGATAGGATGGGCTTCGACAAATAAGATATAATGACCATGATGGCTGGTATTTAATTGATTTCAATGTGAATTAGGCTAAAGGATTTTAGATAGGTCTCCCCCCAAGTGTCCAACTATTTTTAGACAATAAATTATTTACACATGATGTTATAACCTATTTTTCATTATGGTAGTTGCCTAAGGCACCTTAAGGATGGTTTTCACCCTTAGATTAATTATTTATCTTTATATTTTTATTTTTTATATGTATTTTTTTTAAAATGTCAACTCAATACAAAATAATGAGATGCATAATGTTGAGAATCTAGTGCCTAACCCATACCATTATGAAGATTTTCCCTATCTATAAACTATTGTTGATATGAACTACACTTATGTTGTTTTGATATTCATTGGTTGTTCATTATGTTTCCTCCAAACCTCTAAATAAGGTGTCTTTGTAGCCTCTATGAAGGAGAACGTTATTAGGGAGGGTAAACATGGATAAAAATTAGATAAAATATCTAATTTTATTATGGTAAATATGGTTCAAACAAATATTGGACTCAATATAGGAGGTATAAATGTTAGGAGGCCAAAGGGTATTTTGACTAATAGTCAAACACATCATTTTTGAATCTATATGTTATAATTTAGACATAATTTTGGTTATTGTGAGGACAAAGACATAAAAATTATCTCAATAAGAAAATAAAATTATTCTAATCTTTAGGCCTAAGAGTTTTTAAAATCTATATGATCTTTGGATTATATATTTTATCGATATTGACTTAAATAACATTCTTATCAAAGAATGCAGAACTAATTTATTTAATTATTGTTGACTCAAAGAGCTTTTCACCAACGTATTATCCTTGATTTTTATTGTCCTCTAGCTCCTAAAAAAAAATTCACTAAAGGATGTTGAATATTGAATTTAATTATCCCCTAGTGCTTCAAATAAGGTTTCACTAAGAGATGATGGGTTTAGACATTTATTGTCCACTAGAACCTCAAATAAGGTTTTATTAAGAGAATTGTATCCTAACTTATAGTTGAATTGGATCTCCATAAATTATGTAACTAATATGTCACCATGTAAAAAGGCCAATAATGTGTTATTTTATTGGTCCTAATTATCCATTTTCATAAACTAGTTGTTAAAGGAATGGATAGGATTATTAATGTGAATAGTCTAGGTAATGGTATTTGGAGGGTCAAAGGTAACACAATCCTCATTTAAAATACTAGGATAACTTGCATTGATGCCAAAATAATCTTCCTATAAAAACATGGAAGAATCAATGGTGTTTTCAAAAGGATATACTAGAAGTGTGTAGCTGATATCACAATATCGCTAATGTATACTAATTTTGAAGTTGATTTTGACTCAATAAGATTTGAATTATATGTTGGGAATAGCATTTATTCTACTTATGATGTTGAATTTGATGTTGGTTTCAAAGAGGAACCTAATTTTGATATTTACTTTAAAATAAAACCTACTTATGATTTGACTTCTTAGAGGACTTTTTCTATTTATGGTGTTGGTTCCAAAATGGGCCTTGATTCTAATATAAAAGTGGCCATAAAGATAGCCTAGATGATTATGTTTCCTAAAAGTTTCCTTTTAAATAAATTCTTGGAAATGAAGGATTTGTGGTGAAGGAATTTTATTAAATGGATGATGTTTGTATGGATGAAATATGAACTATTTTCAATAATGGGCCCTTTGAAATTAGGTTCATCAAATATGGTCTTTCATTGAAGAAGGTTATTTCATCAAAGAGGGATAATTTTTCAAAATGGGTTTGTAAATAAAAGGGTGACTCATCAAAATTTGACTCATTAAGGATGGGTTATTTGACAAAAACATCAAAGATGAGTTGATTATCTTAACCTTGACTTAGAAGTGGATGAATATAATCATGCTTAGGAAGGGGATCATGACCTATACCTATCATGTGATTCTTAGACTTGCATTCACTTTGAAGTTTAATAGATGATGGATCTTGGAGGGGAAATGACATAATATGGTTAGGTTATTAGATTTGTTCTGGCACTAGGGTTTGATTGGATTTTGGACTAGTGGCTAAATTTTCAAGAGTAGATGCAAAGTGTGATAGTTGTTCGCTAACCTATGAGAGTTGTTCTATCACATCCTAACTAATGAATGGAATTGATATGATAAATTTAGGATCATAAGATTCCATGACTCAGATTAAACATAGACTAAAGCCACCAAGAAAGGATACATGCAAGGGGATTGGATTTGAAGTAATTGGTCCCAAATAGAGCAGATTATTTTAATTGAAATAGCCCCAAAGAGGGAATATGTTTGATTAAAATATCCCAAATAAGATATATATATGTTTGAATAAAATGGCCACAAGGAGGGTGTATTTTCTTTATTTTATTATCTTTATTCAAATATGAACTACTTTGAATTGATTGACTCAAAATAGGAATGGGGTCAAAAGTGACCTAATGTGGATAATTTGTTTTCAAACTATATTTTATTTTAAATAGACCTTACTTGATTTTTTTTAAATTGGATAACATAAATGTATAATTGGGATAAATTAGAGTGTCAATTGGAAAGCATAACACTTAGAATGAGATATATATGACCCAAAACTTTAGAAAGAGTAATGCCTTATCGAAAGTTTATAATGATAATGTTTAGACTTAGGATATTTATGATGTATTTGATGTGAAATATCTGTCACACAATATGAGTATAAGACAACAAAAATTAAGGAAAAATAATTCAAAACAATTGTTATATGTAATGTAATAAATGATTATGCAATTGAAGTGTATTCAACATAGCTACCTAACTTGAAGTGGTGACATGGTGTTTTACCTAACTCTCACTTCAATTGGTACATCATAAAATATTTTGGAAGGTTGTCTTCCCTCACCCAAGAATTTGTTTGCATTTGAAGGTCTTAATATATAATTTGACATGGATTTTCTAAATGATCCCCAATATACCTTATGGTATGTGGGTCTTGAAATATGTCAAAATGAACAAATATTAGGAAGTTTTCAAAAGGATCTAGCTCCTCCATGACCACTTCATCTATAAAGTTCTCAATGAAGTTCAATAAATTATCTACACTCTAAGGGTAGCGTATGATAACATAACACTAGGGATAAAACCTTTATTTTCACAAGACCTTTATGGATATTTTTATATGCTCTTAGAGAAAATTTCCCTTATTTTATATCCCATGTTATATGTATGGGGTTGTTATGTATGCTAGGAAATGAAACCTAGGTCAATGTGTCGTAAGAACTCATAATAAGGAGATGAAATCCACCCCACACAATAAATAATGTAGAAAAAGAGACAAGAATAATCAATGTGTTTTTTATCACCTAGACTTACTCAAGGGGGCATGGGAGGGAATATTCATAATATATTATTTACAAGAAAAAAATCAAACCAAAAATATAATAATTGAAATAAATAAATCAACTTTTTTATAATAAAGAGTTGTTTATTTTTTATTTGAACCAAAAGAGTGTTAAACAAGTGTTTGTTTGTGTATAAACCATGTATTTATCAAGTGGACCTACAATAAACAAGTTAAAGTTTTCAAATGTGTTCTTTATCAAGCATATGAAGTTGAAAAATAAAATTTTCAAATATTTGTTCACGTTTATACTATTCTACAAAGTAATCTCATTGATCTATAGGCCAAATTGGTTATTTTATAAAAAATAGAGAACAAAATAATAGAGAAATATGTTTCCACTTATTAATATGGAAATATCACAAATTATAAGGGTGACATTATTGATAATCATGTTAATATCATTGATTAAATAAAAAAATAGGCATAATTAAAAAAAAGAGATCAGTACTTTAACAATTTCACCAATATGTAAAGCAATCCTACCATTTTGGTCGTGATCTCATTATTTTTTCCATGTTACTACCATTACTAATTTTTTTAGTGGTTGCATTTTTATTTTCAATACCATAAATTTTTTACAAAAGATAGGTCAAACATACATTACAATAAAAATTTATGACCTTTGAAAGTAATTAATTACAAGAAAAATGCACTTCCTAGTAAATCCACCATTTTGGTAACAATCTTACTATTTTGTAGAGAAAATATGTTGTTTTTCTTAAAACACATTAGAAAAATAGAAAAATGGTATCATTGATTAGTAGAGTGAAACTGTTGATTATAAGAAGTGAATTTGATGATACATAGTAAATTCCCACTGATATCTATGGGATGTAAAACAATGTAGGATAAATATGTGAAATTAGGCTAAAAATTGATCTAATTTCAAAAATAGAGGATGATGGAATGTTCCTAAAAGGATCATGGGGTGTGTGGTCTCATTGAGCATGTCATATGTAAACACATGATTTTAAAAGAGGTTAGTTATTTTAGTCATGAAATAGAACATGAAAAAAATATATCCTAATTGCTCCTTCAGATTGATAAGGGTATAACAAGCAACAAAATATTAAATATAAAGACAAACCAAAGATGATTATACCTTCTATGTGGATTCCACCTTCTAATCTAGATGTAGATGTGTTGAGCTTAGATTTTAGTGCATGAGATATTTGTTAGTGTCTCAAATTTATGTAGATGGAATTTAACCTTCACTACTTGTGACTTGGATTAATAATGTAAGAAATTTTGAAGATTTGTTTATTTGTGTTTAGTAATTTTGAACCAAAAAAGCTTGTCTATTATGGAAAATGAGCCTTGCATTTATAGAATTCTCACACTGATTTAGACCATCAAATGAAGATAAATATGTGTGGCTAGAAATAATTCAAATTTGGAGAGTCTATGACATTAATATTTTGGGTTGTGTTTTCATTAATTGAGCATAAGTTGCATTTATGTTGATATTTTCTTGTATTTATGCAAATGCTTGACAAATTTTAATGTGATGTCATGAGTTCAGATATTTGAATACACCTACCATTTGAATGGAGGAATAATTAAATTTAATAATTAAAAAAATAGGTAATTATATAATATATGTAATTTACCATTCGATTAAAATTAGTTTAATTAATGAATATTAATTAACTTAATGCAAAGTAATGTGATTTTTGAAATTTGAAAAAGGGTTCACCTAATTGGTCCAAAACACCACTTCCAAATTTGAAATTTGACTTGGGATAACTTAATAATGGATTAATATTTGATACATTTCATTAAACTAATTAGGGATGCATCAATGTGTTTCATAATGTGAATGTAAATGTGTAGATGAATATGGATGTTTCAGTAATTTTTGACTTGATTTGTGTGTTATTACTAGAAATAATTCTAATTGTAATTTCAAAATAAAAGTGATGAAAATGGATTGTATACAACCTAAATTAGTGAAAATACATCCATTAATCCATGTTTCATACTTAATTAATTTAATTTCATAAATATTTTTAACCCATAAATATTTTCCATAGATTTATGAGGAGGGAAAAATTATTTGAACTCGATTAATCCCTTTAGACACATGATCAAAGGTTGATAACAAGGATGGTTACACTATAGTTGATCATATTAGTAATATGACCCCACATGACATGGGAAGATGAATATTTTTTGTATAAGAATCCATTGTTTATTAAAATTGAGGACACCATTGGTTTAAATGGGAAGGGAATACTACACCTTTAACCTATAGTGTGTATTTTTATATGGGTGACTAACTTGTGGATATAATAACCTTAAATTAATTAATATGATTATTAATATATGTTAACATTGGTATTTGAGTGTGCATAGGGATTCTCCATAACATAATTATAGTATGTATGTATATAAGATGTATTTATTAA